>PVHX01002621.1:0-163266 GCA_004024805.1 Geosciurus inauris | reverse complement strand
AACTGGAAATCCATATGCAGTAAAATGAAACTAAATCCTTATCGCTCACCATGCACAAAACTCAACTCAAAGTGGATCAAGGACCGGGAATTAGACCAAAGACCCTATGCCTAATAGAAAAAAAGTAGGCTTAGGACCTTACTTCCTTAATAAGACTCCTATAATGCAAGAAGTAAAACCAAGAATCAATAAATGGGATGAATTCAAACTAAAAAGTTTCTTCTCAGCAAAAGAAACAATCAATGAAGTGAACAGAGAGCCTACATTCTGGGAACAAATTTTTGCCACACACACATTAGGTAGAGCAGTCATCTCCAGGATATATAAAGAACTCAAAAAACTTAACACCAAAAAAACAAACAACCGGGCTGGGATTGTAGCTTGGTGGTAGAGTGCTTACCTCGCATGTGTGAGGCACTGGGTTCGATCCTCAGCACCACATACAAATAAATAAAATAAAGATATTGTGTTCATCTACAACTAAAAAAAAATTAAAAAAAAAAAAAACAAAACAACAACCCAATCAATAAATGGGCTAAGGAGCTGAACAGGCACTTCTCAGAAGAAGATAAACAATTGATCAACAGACATATGAAAAATGTTCAACATCTCTAGCAATTAGAGGAATGCCAATCAAAACTACTCTAAGATTTCATCTCACCCCAGTCAGAATGGCAGTTATTAAGAATGCAAACAACAACAAGTGTTGGTGAGGATGTGGGGAAAGGTACATTCATACATTGCTGGTGGGACTGCAAATTGGTGCAACCACTCATGAAAGCAGTATGGAGATTCCTTAGAAAACTTGGAATGGAACCACAATTTGACCCAGCTATCCTAGTCCTTGGTCTATACCCAAAGGACTTAAAAATAGCATACTACAGTGACACAGCCACTTCAATGTTTATAGCAGCTCAATTCATAATAGCTAAACTGTGGAATCAACCTAGATGCCCTTCAGATGAATGGATAAAGCAACTGTGGTATATATACACAATGGATATTACCCAGCAATAAAAGAGAATAAAATTATGGCATTTGCAGGTAAATGGATAGAGTTGGAGAATATCATGCTAAGTGAAGTAAGCCAATCCCAAAAAGCCAAATGCCGAATGTTCTCTCTGAGAAGTGGATGCTGATCCATAATGAGGGAGGGGACACGGGAAGAATGTAGGAAGTTTGGTCAAAGGGGAGGGAGAAGTTTGGAGGCATGGGGGCAGGAAAGATGGTGGAATGAGATGGACATCATAGCCCTAGTTTCATGCATGACTGCATATATGATGTGATTCTACATCACGTAGAATCATTTAGAATTTCTCTAAATGAAAATTTGTGCTCCATCTGTGTATAATGAATCAAAATGCATTCTGCTATCATGTATACCTAAGTAGAATAAATAAATTAAAATAAAAAATAAAAAAATACAGAATTTGAAACACACACACAAAAATAAATAAATAAAATGTAGAAAGTTCAAGAGTTTTTCAAACGTGACTTTTGACCAATTTGGAGATAATGAAATCAATTTAGTGAACTGCAAAAATTACTTCTGTTAAGCTAAATAGAATTGAATAGGCAAAGGACACCCATGTAGTAAAGCTTAGTGTTTTGTACCCATATATGTATATGTGTGTTCATTTGGTCTTGAGGGCAAATGTATTTTTTATAATAGATGTGGTCAGGGGCTGAGTTTGTAGCTCAGTGGCAGAGCGCTTGCCTAGCAGGTGTGAGGCACTGGTTTCTATTCTCAGCACCACATATGAATAAATAAAATAAAGGTCCATTGACAACTAAAAACATATTTTAAAAAATAGATGTGGTCAGAAAAGTGGAAAATGGATTTGGATTTTCATGTAGTTAATTCTTTATTCTAGAATGGAACCTAAATTTTAATTTAAAAAAGTTCAACGGGCCTTTTGATTATGAAGAGATAAAGAATAGTCTTCTACTTTAAAAACAAGAAGTCTACTATTGTTTCTTAAGCTACTGGTGAAAAGTCAGGCCACTTTAAAGAATATTATTTTGCCTCAACAAAAATGACAAAGATCTTCATGATCTGGCCTCTGCTGACTTCTCTGGCCTCATTTCCCCACTTCCTACTTTGCAGTATGCATATGGCCACACCGAGATTCTTTTGTCTCCTCTAATCAGGATGTTCCCTTTTGACTCCAGCATCTTGAACATGCTGGTCTGTTACCTCCCTCCTCTGCCCAAAGATTCACTTGGCTCACTCCAGCATCCTTCTTATTGCAACTGAGTCATGGTTCTTTCTAGAAAATCTCCTTAGTTTCCCACCCTTGTTGTTATTGGACTCCTGAATATGGGTCCCTGTGCCATGAGGGTCTTGAAGAGCAATTTATAAATCAGACTACACAGTGTTTCTCACCTTTTAATGATCACATCATAGCCCTCTGAATATTTTTTACTTTTGTCACCTAATTTTCCCTCTATCTCTTCCAAGAAAAATTAATACCATGGATATACTACATGTTTGTATTATGTACCATGACCCTTTGGGGGGCCACAAACCATTATGTAGCATCTAAATTTATGTATTGTGTTCCATAAGAACAAATTCTTGCCCCCTTCATGGCAATATCACTTTCACTGAACATTTAGGGAGTAGAACAAAACTCCACTTGCATACTTGAGAGGCTAAGAAAAAAGTAGCTGTTCTTCCTCCCTGTTGAGAGACTTCTTATGTTCAATGCTAGAGAGGCTAAGGAAGATAAGGATGACAGTATTGATTTAGGCTGTCATCGATCTACCCAAGGGCAGTCACTGGTGGAGCAGAAGTGAAATTGCAGTGGCTTGGAGTGTGACCATTGCATATAAGCTGCAATTCAAGGAACTGGGCTGTGCGGGGGTGGTGGTGGGGTGGGAATAATTAGCTACAGTGAGACAAAGGACTAGGAGGTTTTGTTTGGCTTTAAAAGGATTGGAGATACCTGACTTCAGGCCATAGGCATAGTAAAGGACTGGAAAACATCAAGAAAGGGACTAACTGGTTGAGCAAAACCCCAAAGGAGGAGGAGGGACTCCTGAGGGGAGGTGAATGTAGAAGGGGAAGCTTTTCACTGGGTGTGCATAGGAGGCTTGAAGCAAAGTCACCTACCTGGGAGAGTGAGACCAGGATCCAAGAGAAGACCTGAGCAGAGGAAGGAGCTCATAATCTCAACTTCAGAGAAAGAGGAGAAGCTGACAAAAGTACCAGAAGGATGGCCAAATAGCATCAAGGGTCAGCTGAATAGAAATAACCAAAACGTTGTAGCAGTTTGATCTTTCGTCTTTCAATAAATACCTTGCATGCCTACCATTTTCCAGATTCTTTTAGGTGCTGGGGATACTGCCACAAATGATATAGTTTCTGACCTCAAAGTTCCATTGTCTTTCCCAACTGGACTATAAATCCATAAATAAGATAATTTCAGGTGCTAACAATGGCAAAGAATGTACTGTATGTACAAAGAGATATGTTATTTGTATATTGATATACATTATTGTCTGTATACTTGATGTTTCGACATCCTAAAATCTTTCTGGCTGGAGAGAGACTAGCCAATTCTTAGGGATAGCAAAGGGCATGACTAGGAGCATGCCTTTGATAGGCAAAGTACCCAATTCAGAGCCAGACCTCCTCTTTCTGGCCCACACACCCCAGAAGGCAATATTCCTTTGCCTCAATCATCTCAGGGTTGGGTGCCTGTGCTACAGGTGACCACACCTCTAGCATAGAGCTTGATGGAATCATTCAAATTAGCCAAGCCTAGAATGTATCCTCTGCCTTACCGTTCCCTCAGAACCCCCCCCAAAGGATATGGCCTAAACCTTCCCCTGGTTCCTGACTCCAGCCTTCTGACTGCCCCGAGGCTTCCGGAGCCCTGGATGGTCTGCCTCCTGTCTCTAGGACCTGTGCATATAGCACACTTTGTTGTCCTGGCCTTCTTCCATCTCCTTTTGTGTACCCTTCATCAAACCATCTCATCAAAGAACCCAGAACAAGAACCTGGGGGTCCAATGTCCCCTTCGAGGGGACACAGCCCCAGTGACCTAACTTCCTCTAACTACATTCCACTTCTTAAATATTCCACCACCTTGCAATAGCACCACTGGCTAGAAACCAAGACTTAAGACATGTCCTTTGGGGAACATTTAAGATCCAAACAATAGCACACATTTTTTTAAGGGAGAATTATATATACAATGTTGTATTCTCTTGAATTAAACCAGTAGGCCAATGATATCATTTGTTCCATTATTAGTAATACTGAGCTTGATCACCTGTTAAGTCAGTGTCTGCCTGACTTACCCTTTTCAAAAGTATCTTTTTCTCTTTGTACTGTGTAAGTGGCCTGTGATGTGATGCTTTGAGACTGTTCCTCCAAAACTATTCTCCCAATGATTTTGGCAGCCATTGATGATTCTTGCCCTACTCAAATATTACTATAGTGGTTTCAAAACACTTTTGGAAATTAAAGTATTTCATCTAGTTGACAAAACAAAAACAACAATAACAACAAACAGAACAAAGATAAAATGGGGGACTATGGCAGAGTGACAGGAGGACTTCCACTGGAAATACTCTGCTGAAAAGGTAATACTTGATCTGCTGCCTGAATAATAAGCAAGAGGCAACCTTGAGACAATCTGAAAGTGGAGTGTTCATAGCAAAAGGAATTTGCAAAGGGCCTGAGGAAGTAACAAGGGTATTCATGGGGCAGAAAGGACGCCAATAAGTCTGAAGGGTGAGGTGGAGGAGATGATCAGCAGGGACCAGATAGCAGGGGCCAGAGAATTCTTGAAGGCCATGGAAAGATTTTGGAAAGTTTTTTTTTTTTTTTTTAGCTTTAAAGCAAGACAACCCTCCTTGGTAGGTGGCTGTAGAACACATGCAGGATAACTAGGAGTTCACAAATGGGGACTTGTCAGGAAAGCTAGTAGATTCTCAGAGTTTATTTATATAGACAAACACAGACCTCCTCAACCCCCGCATTGGGGATTGAACCTAGGGGCCCTCTACCATTCAGTTACATTCAGCTCTTTTTATTTTCCATTTTGACACAAGGTCTCACTATTTGATGAGGACCTCCCCAAGTTGCTGAGGCTGACCTGGAACTTGCGATCCTCCTGCCTCAGCTTGGGATTACAGATGTGCACTATGGCAAATTTCGACTTTTAAAACAAGTATAAATAGTAGCATGTTATATGCTGCTCTGGGCTTTTCTGTTTTACTTAACATATCTTAGAAATCTTTCTATAGCAGTAGATTAAGAGTTGTCTCCTTTTATGTTAAGAAAAGTTAACACAAAGGGTGTTCAGAAATATATAATTTATTTTGGCCACTTAGTCATAACAGAGCAGCAACTAGATAGATCCTTAGTTTTCTGGACTTTAATATAAAAAGTTCAAAGCTGTGACATTTGTTTTCTCCCTTTTGGCTTTATATTCATCACTGATTACCCATTCTATGCCCCTCCACCCCTACTTAAATTTAACACTTCCTTAGCTTAGTCATCTGATCTCATTTTCAGTGAGTCAGATGTTTAAAAAAAAAAAAACAGATGATATGGTACAAAGATGTCCCTTAAACACAAAAGAGTAAATGATAAAAGCTGAGAGTTTTGAATACTTGAGACTTGAATGTGTGTGTGTGTGTGTGTCTTAATTTCTCCTTAATCATAGCTGCAGCCTTCTCTCCCCAGCTCTGGATTGGGTGGCTAGGAGAGATGCAGTATTGCTCATCTCTGAACTGTTCTAAGAAGTCCTATTCCCTTCAATCACTGAAGTTCCCAAGGAAAAAGCACTCACCAGAACTTTTCCCAAATGCCCTTTTGGAGTCCCACTTTCTCTCGAAGTAAGCAAGGCAGACACATTTGCCAAGGATAACTGAGACTGTAAGAGCAGCCTTTGACTGGGCAGCTTGTGCAGGCTGCTGTGTGGCTAAATGCAACTCGGAAACATGCCCTATAAATAGCCCTTCATTGTCAGTGTGAGTGAAAAGACAAGAGTGAGTGTGCGTGGTCTGATGCAGGCTTAATGAAGCGGTTGCGTCTGGGCAGGGCTCTAAACCAGTAGCTGCTCTGACTGGGAATCTAGTCAGAAGGCAACTGCAAGCGTCCATCACTCTCCTGAGGGAAGCTGTCCCATGCTGGTTTTGCCTCCACTATGGCAAAAATCATTTTGAGGCACCTCATAGAAACTCCAGTGCGTTACCAGGAGGAGTTTGAAGCTCGAGGTTTGGAAGACTGCAGACTGGATCATGCTCTATACGCACTGCCTGGGCCAACCATCGTGGACCTGAGAAAAGTCAGAGCTACGCCGCAATCTCTTCCAGTGGACTCAGCAACCACAGAGATGCCACCCAAAGAAGGCAAATCCCACTTTCAAATTCTGCTGGACGTGGTTCAGTTCCTCCCCGAAGATATCATCATTCAGACCTTTGAGGGCTGGCTGCTGATTAAAGCTCAACATGGAAACAGAATGGATGAGCATGGTTTCATCTCACGAAGCTTCACCCGCCAGTACAAGCTGCCAGATGGTGTTGAAACCAAAGATCTGTCTGCCATCCTCTGTCATGATGGAATTCTGGTGGTGGAAGTAAAGGATCCACTTGAGACTCAGTGAAACCTTATCGGTTCCTGCTCCTAGGACATGAGGAAGATAGTTCAGCAGATGGTACCACAGGAATTTTTGTGTTACCCACTTTTGAAATAATTTGCTATGACTTTTATGAAGATTAAAAATATATACATAGTTCCTGGTATGTTGAAGCTGTTTTTATTATTCTTATGCAGAAAGAAAAATTGTTAAATATGTTTGTGCAGTTCAAACCGATGCTATTCTTACAAGGAAAACGTTGAACATTTAGGAGACTGTAGTTTTATACTACTGATGTCTCAGAATTGTTTCTTAACGACTCCAACAATGCTAGAGAGGCTATGTTTTTATAATTCATGGCAAAAGAGTGTACTCATCTAAGGAATCCTTATCCATTTTGTGAAAATCTTTTATACTGCTAAAAAGAGTTGTAATTCCCTTCACTTGATAAGCTCTTTTCAGTGAATTTTAATTAAAGTGGAGTTTTATAAATGTGGAGTGTGAAGGTTAAAATAGAGCACTTGGAAATTGGGTCTGAAATCTATTTATGATTCACCATAGTTGTTACTGCCTTAAACTTCAGTTGGAAAATCCAGGTAAAAGTATTATTCTTAAAATTTTTCAGATCTCAATCTTATTTTTAAAAGTTCAAGTATGTACCTCATTCATTTTTTTCCTAAGTCAAACTGAATCCTAACTGGAGTTTTATTTTTTCAGTAGTGTATGGATACTTTTAAAATATTAATAAGATAAATAAATATTAACTCAGCTGTACTCTTAACAACTTTAGGAAACTAAGTTCAATTACTGAATTTGATATATTTTAAATCTTGCTATTAAGAATCAACTTAAATTTTTAGATTGTAGAAGACAGCACAGTGTAATACATCTGCTATCTCTGCCTAATCCTTAGCTTTAAATAGCCTGGCGGCCAGTGGAAGGAAGACACCTGACCTTGCACGGAGCCTCTGAGTTTGCATAGCGCCTCTGATGATTGGTGCTTATGTTCTCCCTAACTGCTGCTTTGGCTCGGGTTGAGACATTGGTAGAGGTTAAGAATTGCATTAGGAATATTGGCTTCAGCAGCTGGCCTGTGACATTCCAAAGATTTGCTATCTCATTCTGTACATACTGAATATGTCTTTGGAGGAAGTAGCTGCTTTCCTTTTATTGGCACTGCATTTGAGCTGACAATGAGCCTGACCCCGTGCTAAGAATAGAAGAGGAACGCAGGGCGTGGATGACACCAGGGTCAGTGCAGATGGCAGACAGCCTCACTGTGCTTGATTTTCCCATATTGCTTCCCTTATAGTTCAAGTTAAGTGGGAAAGACATGGAGCAAAAGAAACATGAACCAAAAGTAATTAAAAACAAAACTAAGAGGGATGTTTGTTTACTGTTTAATTAAATTGAAAGGGTTTTGAAATGATATATTTATATGAGCTTAATGTCTATACACTGAGGTTTGTGCATCCCAACTCTAGGATAAGAAATTTTGTTTAGACAAAGTGAATATCACAGATCAGCTTCACCACATAAGAAAGTAAACAGCAATCAACGGGACTCCAGACCTACCAACGTGATTAGGATGGGGATACTGTTTGTCCCACATGAAATTATTATTATGCATCAGAATAGTGTGACACAAACTAGTGCTTTAAGAAACAAACAGCAAAAATATTTTCTCATTTCATCTTGATTTTCCCCTGGATAAGATCCAGCTTCGGGGTAAGTTCAGGGACTAAAAATCCTACCATGAGGAGCTATTGATAGGAAATAATTTAAATAATAAAATCAAAATAAACACATCTCCAATTAGTATTTACTTTTCCTAAGAAAAATTTTAAAGGCATGCAGAGCCATTTTTATTTACAAAATGTATCAAACATAGAAAATAAAAACCACTTATTCTTCTATGACCATGAGATAGCTACTTAAAATATCTAGTTCACCTTTCCTTCCTCCTTTTTGCAAAATTGGAATATTTGCATGAAGTTTAATGTCCCAGTTGTACTGGTTATTGTCTGTTTCCCTTCCTACTCCCACCGACCGCACCTCATTCCCTGTCCTTCCCAGCCCCACTCTGAACCCAACCAGACACACCATATAATTCTAGTTTGTAACTTGTTTTAGCCAATAAGAGGCATTGACTGGAGACCAGAGATTGGAGGGGGAAGATTAGTGGGCAGGATAGAGGCATTTCTTCTAATATTATCAACTTGCTGCAGACTGGGGCTCTGGCAGGGCTTTGTCCTTCCACAAATCAATGCCCCCAGGGCTGCAGTCTTTATTGGGCTCCAGCATTGAATGATCTTTCTTTCTTTCTGTGGGAGAGGTGGCTTTCTGTTTTCTTGGTGCTGATGTTTCACCATCCTAATTGATTCCCTGTCCTCTGCCCATTCCCCCTTATTAAAGTCCATCCAGGAATGGAATTCTATTTCCTGCCAGATCCTGATTGCTTGACATTTTAAATGATTTAAAAAGAGAGAGAGAAAGAAAGAAAATTAAAACTAATGCATCACTTTTTTTTTAAACTACCAAATACGCATTTGTAATGTAATTCACTATTCCAACATGGATAAACGGTATTATCATTTAACCATTCTTTATCACTCTTGATCCCAAAAGGAAACAGATGGCACTCTCAAATTGAAATGACTCAACAGGGTTTATTTATAAAGAGACTAATTATGAAGGAATGAGCAGAGCATAGAAGATTTGCACAGGAAGTAAACTAAGGACGGCAGTGTGCAGTTATGTCCCCTAGGGATCAGAGGAGGAAGCAGTTCTCAGAAATCAAGACCAGCTATGACTTTCATTTGAGGGATACAACTAGCCAAAGGTGACTTTTCAAATGGAGAGGGAGTCAGGAAAATGAACACTTTCTCTCTCCAACTTCCTACTAGGGCCCCCCATTGGCTGGGCCTAACTGGTGGCCAGAGGGTGAGGAGTCTGGTTGATACAGTTCAGCAGCCTTCCAGGAAGAGGGCAAGTGGAGGGTCACTCTGGGGACAGGGATAGGGGAAAATATCCAGTATTCCAATAAAATCAACCCTGTGGTCCTAGATCTGCCTTAGAACCTTTTCTCCAAACTAGACGTGAGACAGGATTGGAAGGCTGCCACTTTACCTGGGAAATGCAAGCCCAGGTGTGGAAATAGGGAAAATGAGGCAAGAAAAGAAAGAGAAGCAACACGATATGATGCTGGCTACCATGTCACAATAAGCTAAAAGACTTTTGGCAAGGCTGTTGGCTGGGCACATGGAACTGCTCCAGAAGACTTCTCTTCAGGCTGAAAAATCTTTGGAGCAGTCCACAGGGGAATCAATGAGAGGGAATTTGTTCACCTGGTTCCCTAGTGTATCTCATTTCCCATTAGTAAAGGTTTGGCTCATAGGGAATGGACTCTCCTGCACTTCCGGGCTGTTTCCATCCAACTCCCCTGCAGCTGCTCAGGAAACCAGAGCCTCCCTGTGTGACATTTCATCCATGCTGACAACAGAAGGGTGACTCAGCAGGGCTAGACTCTGGGTGGGGCGTGCAGGTGCAGGGCTTAGACTTAGAGTCCTGCCACACCAGGAGGCTTGGCAAAGGTGCTGGCAAAGGTAGCAGGAGCATGGTCTGGGGAGGGAGGTAAAACAAGTTGGCAGGTGAGAAGGATTTGTACCCATGACAACCTCCAACCAGAACTGCAGGAAGGTGATGCCAGGCCAAATAGTCTTGTAGCATCTGTTGCCTCTATACCCTGCACCACCTTCAAATTTTATGGTCCTCGACATCACCTTATATTTTGATCTAACAATTTTTAATCCACTTAGGTGCCAAGTCAGTCTTAAGCTTCTCCAGGATTTTCATTTCCTGTAAATTATAGGCCAAAATCTGTCTGTCTGTAAGCTGTCTGCCTCTTGTTCTAAAAGTCTAAAAGTCAGTGAAAAATTTTGAAGAGTTTGGTTCTCATTGACCTCCCTGAGTTCAAACTGTACTGAGGTCTTGAACTTCTCAACCTATTTCTCACCTGCTTGCCCTCTAAGTTAGGGCCTAGCACTGGGAATTTTGTATGAAAAACAAAACAGAAAGAAAACAAGACTCCTTCCAGCTAGCTCTCCTCATTCCACTCTCTGCCCTCACATCAGAGTGCCACAAAGGGAGAAGCTTGGCTAATGTGCTGTATTCTTATGTAAAACAATTTCTGAAAGATGTCCAGCTAGTCAAAAGTCACTATAAGCGGGCTGAGATTGTAGCTCAGTGGTAGAGCGCTTGCCTCCCATGTGCAAGGCACTGGGTTTGATCCTCAGCACCACATAAAAATAATAAATAAAATAAAGATATTGTGTCCATCTACAACTAAAAAAATATTTTTAAAAAAAGTCACTATAAGGCACCAGTGACTACTGCATTTGGTAATTAAGTACATTTAACACGGCGAGGGCGGGAGTACCACAGATTGAACTCAGTGGCACTCAACCACTGAGCCACATTCCCAGCCCTATTTTGTATTTTATTTAGAAACAGGGTCTCACTGAGTTACTTAGCACCTGGTCACTGCTAAGGCTGGCTTTGAACTCGCTATCTTCCTGTCTCAGCCTCTCAAGCCACTGGGATTAAAAGGCATGCCAGACCGCACCTGGCCACATGACCACTTTTCAAGGAATTGCCTTGGAGGTTTTTTTCTGACTGTGTTTCCACTATTTGCCCATTGTATATAATTATGTCTGGACTACCTCTGTGTCATTGGGAAGACAGTACAGGGCATTAAAAAGCCGAGCAATTTTAACTGGAGTTCCCCAGATACACTTGGAATGAATCATTGCTTTAACCAATCCTTTTCAATATTTATAATTTCATACTTACTGTACAACTCAAAAGAACAAAATGTACTGACTTGCCTGACAATAGGATGCTGCTCGGCAAATAGTTACAAAATACATCTTGGCTGTGACCCTGTGGGGAAGGCATGAGACCCTGGGTATGAGGCAGGAAAAAAGCCAAGATTAGGGCCTTGGACAGTGCTTTCCTCCTTAATTACTGATTCTCCTGAGCTTTTGCTGCAAGCACAGCCTCTGATCCTTGAAATGGATTACTTACATGCATGGTTGTCACTGTTTACAATGCTCAGTGATGAGAAAGGATGTTGGCAGCATCATCTGTGTAAGGAGCAGATGCCATAGACATACCTGGACATGTTGGGACTCACTAAATTTCTGGCCATAAGGAACAGCAGTCATTGACATGCTTAGTCATGCTTGATTGCAATTGATAAGGGGCTGTAAGAGGCACCTAACCATGGGCCTGCTTAGCAATGACTGGTTACAGTCGATAGGGAGCATAGCTCCATGCACATGCTCAAAGAAAGGCCCAGTTGCAATTATACTATCTCATTGGACAGAACCAATGGACATTGACTTTTTCTGGGTGTAACCAATCACCAGCTCACACCACCAACTTGGAACTGCATTTAAACTGCTTGTCCTGCCACATTGGGGGCTTTGCTCCAAGGACATCAGTGAGACTGGCCACCTTGCTGTCCGTCCCTGGATCAACTCCACCATTCCCTGATGTCCAGCCGTCAGCTGAAGAGAACCACCAGACAAGGACAATGTCTGCTCTTTGGCTAAGAGAAGTTGCGTAGCATCAGAGGTATTTTGGGGCTTGTGGTTGCCCTAGGATTGCGTGAATTACTTGTAATGTTTAGTTGCCCTAGGATTGTGTGAATTGCTGGTAGTATTTTGTTGCCCTAGGATAATGTGACTTACCTATAGTGTTTAATTAGTGTTGAATGCTAGTTGGGGTGCTCCAGCACACTCAACACTTTTTGCATTAATTAATTATATTTGATGATTGTTGTGATTGAACATACACTTGCATTTAAAGACAATTCCCTTCCGAGTAATTATTAATTGCATCGCTCACAACAATCTGTTATAATGGATCCTGTATGGTAAGTCTGTGAAGGAAGTAGTCATTGTGTCAAGTAGGCCAAAAAAATTGGTAGAGCAGGTTTTGTGTTTGTTCCTGATAATTGCTGTTAATGGTTCCTGGTATATCAAAAACTCACTTTAAAAAAAAAAGCATACAACCTCAGGTTAGAAAATCCCATTATTTCCTCAAGCTTAAGAAAAATATGGTTTTCACTAATGATCATTGTTCTCTTTAGAGACTGTCAAATAATTAGTTGGAAAGAATTAAAATGTGGGTACGGTGGACTAACTTAAAGTGCATATATTACATTTTGAAAATATTTGTTTTAGCAATTGAATGGGTCAGATGTCCCCTTATCTCCACAAAATAACAGATAGTATTTCAAATTTGAAAAACAAATGATTTGATGAAACTAATGGATATTATGTTTACTGTGTTGCTTAATATGTGTGTGTGTGTGTGTGTGTGTGTGTAGAAATATAATCCTCTTTATTAGTGTCTTCTAACCTCCAGGGAAAACACAAAGAATATTCAGTGCAGTTAGGCCAAATGGTCTCTATGAAACCATTCTTTGTAATTTGTCGTTCAAATATTCTAAATTCTTTCAATTATTTTCCTTGATGACTGCTAGAAACAAATAGATTGACATTTTAAAAAATCTCTCCATATAAATGCAAAGTTTTATACTTTTTCTTTTGTATACTTTCAGGCTATGTTGTTATGTTTATAAATTTACATGATCATGTCATTACAAATTTATATAATTATAAGCTTAAAATTGTAATTTCTCTCTATTGTATTGTTTCTTATGTTATATAGGCTTACTCTTTAAACCTTTTAAACACTTTAGACATAAATTCTATTTTGCGTGAAAATACCACTTTTGAAATATTTATGTGGAATCTTTTTTTTCTTTTTTCTTTTTTTTGGTACTGGGGCTTGAACCCAGAGGCACTCTATCGGTGGGTCATATCCCCAGTCCTTTCTATTTTTTATTTTGAGATAGTGTCTCACTAAGTTGCTGAGGCTGACCTCAAACTTGCCATCCTCCTGCCTCAGCCTCCTGAGTTGCTGGGATTACAGCCATGCACCACTATGCCTGGCTGGAACTTTTTTTTTCTTACTTAGTGTTGTAGTTTTAAGAGTATCTCCTAAGATCAGTAGCATATGGCTAGATTTTTAAAAATATAATCTGATGATCTGTTTTAACATAGATGAATTTAATACATTTACTTTTTGTAATTAAATATTTGGGTCTATTTCTTATTTTGTGTTTTTATTTGTCATGCTTTCCTCTACTTTTTGTTTTTTTGCAAATTCTCTGTTGACCTCCTTGTTTTTTTCTAATGATACTTAAGATGTTAAAAGTTACCTGAAAATGTGTAGGTTAAAATATGGTTTTTGAATAAAAATATCAAAAGTATATTAATTTAAGCATTGATAATTATTCATTATTTCTATCCTTACCCTCAGTATAATTAGGACTTTTGTTTTCTTACTATCTGTTGAACATTCACCCCGGCTTCTTGTCACTACTGTTAATGTTAGTTTAAGTTTTAAATACCAACTATTAAAATCCCATTTTTTTAAAAGAAAATTTTATTAATTTCAATGCTTCTTTTTTTCTTCTTCTTCTTTTTATAAAGTTACCTTATTTTTTTAGTTAGGATCTCTAAATGGAAAATCCTGTCTTTACCCTGCTTCACTCCTGAACAATAATTTATCAGGGTATAAAATTTTAGGTGACTGGTACTTTCAGCTCAGACTGTAAATACAATTATTGCATTGCTCTTGGAACTTACAGCAGAATTCTCATCAGCAACAACGTAATTATTCTTTTGTGTATGATCAGTCTTCTTTCTCTGGTTGTCTTTTAAATCTTCTATTTATCTCTGATGTTCTGCAGTTTCACTATGATGATGTGTATAGACATGGATTTGTTTGTGTTGCTTAATATAGGGTCTGAAAACATCTCTCTCTCTCTCAACATCTGGATATTTCATGACTCTTCTTCCTGTGTTCTCCACTATACCTCAATTCCTTTCTTTAAAAACTCTTATCAGATATAGATTGAAATCTCTAAAAAGTACCTGGTCTACTTGTGGCATATTTCTGGATGAACTCCTTAGACTTTAGTTACTTGTCTCTTTCCTTTTGAAATACATCATGCATACAGAAAAGCATAATTGTTATTGAACATGTTTTAAGTGAAAGGACCATCTATGGGATAAACCACCCAGTATAAGAAATAGGTCATGTTGCACCTAGAAGTTATTCTTCCTTGCCTCCCGGAGGCAACCGCCATTTTCTCCTGTGTGATGATCACTTTTCTTAAAAATTTTACTATCTATGTTTACATCTCTAACCAATGTAGCTTAGTTTTTCCTGGGTTTAAACTTTATCTGTAACCAGTGTAGTTTAGTTTTGCCTATGTTTTGTGACTTCTTTTGTAACTTCCTTTACTTGAGATTGCATGAGTGTCTTTCACAGAGAATAGTATGCTGTTCATTTTCATTAATGCATATATTTCATTGTATAAATGTACCAATTTATTATTTGTCATTTTTATTGATAATAGACATCTTTGATTAATTTGAGCTATATGAATGATACCACTATAAATATTTTTGTTTGTCTATTATTGTCCATGGAAGAATTTCTTCTCTTCTTCTTCCCCCTCTTCCTTCTCCTTCCCCCTCCCCCCTCCTCTTTCTCCTTTTTTTGTGCCAGGAATTGAACCCAGGGCCACTTTACCACTGAGACACATTCCCAGCCCTTTTTATTTAGAGACAGGGTCTTGCTGAGTTGCTTAGGGCCTTGCTAAGTTTCTGAGGCTGGCTTTGAATTTGTGATCCTTCTGCCTCAGCCTCCCAAGCTACTGGGATTACAGGCATGCACCACCATACCTGTCTTGCAAGCACTTCTTTAGGGTATATCCTTAATAATAAAATTAATGGAATATAGAATGTGGCAAACTTTAACTTAATAGATTATGCCAGTGTTTTCCAAAATGATTGACCAACTTATGCTTCCAAAAGTAGTATATTGAGTTTTCAAATTATCCTAAACTTCACCAATCCTCTTCATGTTCATACTTAAAGTTTCACCAATGTAGTTGTCTTATCTCATTGGTGATGTCAAAACAGAATACCTAAAACTGCATAATTTATAAAGAACCAAAATATATTTCTTAGAATTCAGGAGACTGAGCATTCCAAGATCAGGGCACTGACATCTGGTGAGGGCTTATTACTGCATCTTCATATGGTAGAAGTCAAAAGGAAAAGAAATAACAAACACCTCTGTCCAGCTCTTTTACAAGAGCATCTAATCTCATTCATGAGAGAGGAACTCTTTGGCCTAATACCTCTTCAAGGCTCCACCTCAAGACCATTGCACTGACAACACCTGAGTTTTGGAGGAGACACATTCAAACCATTGCACTGAGAAATACCAAGTCCCTCTTCTACTGTGTCATTGAGTTCATCCCATGTCTTGTGTGTTTTCCTGGTGGCTTATAGTTTTAATTTTGTTCTTTTCCCTCCCAAGCTATTCTTATTTCTGTCACTTATTTCATTATTTCTTATGCTTTTAAAATGGACATAGCCCCTTCATATAATATTTTGAACATCCCAAACATAATTATTTTCAAAATCTTTATCAGATGGTTCCATATATTAATTTCATCTGCAGAGAATCTAGTTCCCGTCATGGATGAACTTGATCTGATTTTCTTATCATTAAGTCTTCTAGAGGGCTTAGGGATTTTGGTTTCTAGGCTTGTTTTACATGAGAGGTTTGTTGTTGTCTTCCCTCCATTGCACAGTTATCTTCCCTTAGCTAAAGGTTCTGTGATGGTCCTTGCCTTAGTCCTTTGCTTAGGGGATTTAGAAGTCCTTGTCTGGAAGTGACCTTGTGAATATTGCAAACTCAGTCATCAAGCAAGCATAAGTCTCAATGACTTTTTCTTTCTTCTTGGAAATCCTGGAAGTAGTTTCAGCTCCATTCTTTATGCAGAAGGACCTCCACACACTACCACTTCCAGTCTTACACAGTGAATTTGCTTCCATCCCCCGCATCCCTTGGTTTCCTTTGCTTTGTAAAACCTAAACTCGTCTCTGTCACTGCGCATTTTTTGCTTGGAAGTCAGCGGGCTCACAGTGTGTTAGCCTTTTGATACTATAACAAAATATCTGACTGAGATAATCAACTTAAAATGAGCGAAGATTTATTTTGACTCACAGTTTGATGTTTAAGGTCATAGTTGGTTGGTCCCATTGCTTTTGGGTTTGAGGTGAAGCAGCAGCACATCATAAGAGGAGCACATAGTGAAGCAAACTGTTCACCTCGTGGCCGAGAGCAAAAGAGAGGAAGAGGAAGGGTGGGGTTTAAAAGAGAGGAAGAGGAAGGGGCAGGGTTCCTCTAGTCCCTTGAATGGCTCATCCCAATGACCTAAAAACCCCATGAGGCTCTACCTCATGAAGTTTCCCATCCTTTCCATAGTGCCACTAACTGGGAGCCAAGCCTTTAACACATAGGCTTTTTGGGGACACCCCAAATTCAAACTATAGCACAAAATCAATCTTCTGTTTTCAGTCGACAGAGCTGTTTATCAGGCTTTTGAAGCTGTCGGTATCTTTTTGTTTTTATCTCTTTTTCTGTGTCATTGCCAAGTGTTAGAGCAGGATAGTGTCCTACTCGATTCTAGATTTTCTTGTGGAATATAAGAAGCAACTGAATGGAAAGTAGGGACTAGATTTCCAACAAAGCATACAGTCAGTCAAATTCTGATCAGCTCTCCTCCCTCATTGCAAATCATCTCCCAGCTGTAATAGCTGGGCTAAAAGTAGCTCTTTTTCCTTCCTCCCTCCTCACTTTCCACCTCTTTTAAAATAGAGCACTGCAGCTGCATTTAAGATACTCAAGACTTTTTTTTTTCCCCCCCCAGAAGTCATTTTAAACTTTTCTCATTATTAGTGCAGATTTTCTGGACAAAATATCTTATTTTTGTTTTCATTCATTTGCAATTACATTCATATTTGAACAAAGTAGGACAGATTCATATTGGAAATGCAAACCTCATTCAGAATCTAGAGGCAGAAGATAGAAGGTCTTTGGAAATAACTCCTGTCCTTATAATTTCCAAATTAGCATATAGGTGAGGCAGATTAAAGATTACCAAAAATTCTAGACTCCACCCCTTGATGAGAAGAGTGGTAATTTGTCCTTTCTTTGAGAGTGAACTAGCTTGTGTCTTTGTTTTTTTTGAGATGAATCTCACTATGTTGCCCAGACTGGCCTTGAACTCATTATCCTCCCATCTTGAACTCCCAAGTAACGGGGATTACAGGGGAGCACCCACACCTGGCTCCTATGTCTGCTATGAAGAAGGGAGTAGCAGGGGCTGGGATTGTAGCTCAGCGGTAGAGCGCTTGCCTCGCATGCGTGAGGCCCTGGGTTCAATCCTCAGCACCACATATAAATAAATAAATAAGGCAAATGTCTATTGACAACTAAAAAAAAATATAAAAAAAAAAAAAAAAGAAGGGAGTAGCACCACATTGTGTGTATGTGTGTTGCTGGGGGTTGAACTCAGGACCTAAACCATTCTTAATGAGTGCTCTGTCACTGAGTTTCATACCCAGCACCACTATGTAATATTTGAGGCTGTGTCTGAAAAAATCTGAAGCTTCCATTTTCATTCTCTTCCTAGTTCTCCCTTCTATAATCTTCAAGCCTCTTGGACAACCAAAGCTCTCTGGTTCCCAGCTAAGCTCTCAGTTGATAGCCAGTCCCAGCTACTGGAGGTGTGAATGACACATTCCTGACGTTCTAGCCCAGATGAGCCTCCAGATGAGACTACATGGAGCCCAATGGAATCCAGCTGACACACAGAATCATAAGAAAAGCAGTGCTTTTTTTGATGCTCTAAACCCTAAGTTTTGAATGATTTGTTCACAACATAAGATAATCAAATCAAGAAGAAAACTGAATTCTGGTGAGTCTTGTGTTTATCTTGCAAATTAAAAAATATCCCTTCTTATATTTTCCAATAATACATTATTGAGTTCCTGTATTAGGGAAATAGCAAAAATTTTCATGTAACATTTGTTTGAATCCATTTCTGAATAAGAAAACTTTTTATACACAAAATGTTTTATATTTCAAAGCTATTCATTTGCTGATTATTTTTCCATCAAAACTTTAGAATACTTGGGAGCTGCTGTAGTAAATGTTACAAGGTTACAACCATTAAAATAATGTTAACCTAAGAACAAATCAATAGAACAGGGTAGAAAACACTGAATGGGAACCCATTACATTATAGAGTTTATTTTAATAATAGTAGCACTTAAAATAAATGGGAAAATGATTCAATATTTGTACTTAAGCTATCTATGTAGCTTTCTAGAGAAATAAAATTAAAAGCCTATGTCTATTACATACTACATATAAAAAAATAAAACTTTCAAATGCATTAAAAATGTAAATGAAAAACAAAACTAAACAAAGACATAAATATCCAGTGTGCTAGCAATACCCAGTTCTCCTATCCCTGATCTGTGCCCTCTTATGTACCCCCAGGGGACTGCTCTCTGGTTTCATAAAGGTTGAATGTATCCAATGAAGATACCACAAGAGAAAGGGAGGTTGAATGTTTATCTTTCAGTTCTCACTGATTCAGGTCCACGTGGCGGCAGGGGCTGCCTGCAGCCTTACAAGGCTATTTTCTCCCCAGGTTCCAGGAACACTGTGCCTAAAGTTCCATTTCATTTCCCCTGTTCCTTCAGCCTTTGAAGCAGTGGCTTCCTACTATTACTAGTCTCTGGGTGCCTTGTCCTTTCTTTTCTTTTCTTTTTTTAAAAATATTTGTCTTAGTTGTCGATGGACATTATTTTATTTATATGTGGTGCTGAGAATTGAACCCAGTGCCTCACACACGAAATCCCAGACAGCTTTGTCATTTCTGATTGTCCTTTAGCCCTGCCCACAACTCTATTAATAATCCCTTTACTGTATATATGTACTATAAAATATAAATATATATTACTTCTCATATATTTATTATATATCTATTTTTTTTCTTTCTCACTTTTTAAATTAATGCATTCGAGTTGTACATAATGGTGAGATTTTCTGTAACATATTAGTACATGCACACAATATAACAATCTAATTTGTCCAATATCCTAGCACTTCCCCTCCCTCCCCTCCTCCCACTCCCTCACCCCTTCCTTTCCTCTATTCTGCTGATCTCCCTTTGCTTTTCATAAGATCCCCACCCCCTTGCTTTTCCTTTGTCCTCTCTAGCATCCACATATGAGAAAATATATGACCCTTGGCCTTCAGAATTTGGCATATTTTGTTTAACACAATGCTCTCAAATTCCATCCATTTCCTCGCAAATGACATAATTTCATTCTTATTTATGGCTGAATAAAACTCCATTGTGTATATATACCACATTTTCTTGAATTCAAAGCTAAATATGCCTTTTGTTCTTCTCTAGAACTTAGAATGATTTATCTACCTACATATTCTATTTGGGTATGGGAAAGCCAACAGATCAACAAAAAGAAAAACCAAAAAGAATATAGCAAAGCAAATGTCAATTTTTATGAATTAAAGACTATTTTCAATTTTTGCCTACTCTGTATTTGAGACTCAAAAGCGTGATATTCAGTGTTACTGAATATAGTAAAAATAATGGCAATATTACAATAAAAATCACACCAAAATTTTGAGGCATTCCTTTAAAGAATTCAAAATATAAGAAATATTAAAAATTCATTAAAATGAAGCCTAAAGCCCCATACTGCCAATAAAAATCTTCTTCTAGAAAAATGTTGGAGTGGAAAAATGCACATTAAAATTAAGGAGGGAAAGCAAGTTACAAAATGTGCAAGATTCCACCCTTCATTTCCACATTGTAGTTTCAATTTGGAATGTTCCCTATAGGCTTGTGTATTGAAGGCTTACTTCCCAATGCAGTGGTGTTTGGAAGTGGGGCTTTGGGGAAGTGATTGGATCATGAGGGCTCTGAATCTCATCGATGGATTATTCCATTGATGGGTTCATAATTGAATGGACTATTGGGAGACAGTAGAAACTATAGGAGGTGAAGTTGAATTAGATTAAGTAGGTCACTGGGGTATGCCCTGGAAGGGTATATCTTGTCCTGGGTCCCTTCCTTTCTCTCCTCTCTTAGCTTCCTGCCCACCTTCAGGTAGGCAGCTCTATTCTACCTTGTGCTCCTTACCATGATGTTCTGCCTTGCCAAAGTCCCAAAGAGATGGAGTCAAGTGAAATCTCTGAACCCATGAGCCAAAATAAATTTTTCCTCCTTAAGTTGATTTTCTCAAGTATTTTGTCATAGCAACAAAAATCCAACTAACACACAAATCAATAAGTTTTTGTTTAGGACATGATTTTAATAGTGTAGTGCTCCATAGTTATGGAATGCCATAACATACTGTATTCAGAGAAGAAATAATCAAATAATATTTTTTAAAACTTCAAAATTGATGATATGATTAGGATATTAGGATCTTTCCTTTTACATTTCATTGTATAAATACAAAAAGCCAATTGCTTTGTAATCAGGAAAGAAACTAAATATAAGCTTAAAGCATTCTATAGAAGTAACATTCAATAAATAATCATCGTAGTGCCTTGAGACAAAGTTCTGGTTGTATCTATGCAGGAAATCACAATTTTACTGAAAAGGAAATAGCTTTTTTGATGGACATATCCCACCTCTATTGAGCTACTCCAAAGTAGTTGGAATTTTCAGGACTAATAATCCCAAGATGCTGTAATTCTATAAAATGTAATAAACACAACTGGTTTTATGCTGAAAGTCTAGCTAGTTTTCAATGCATTGCAGATGATTTTCCTAATTTGAACTCTGGAAGTCACTCAAGATTCAACTTAAGCTCAGAGTTTATTACTGAGGAAAATTAAAGAAGCTGTCGTGGCTAAATGGCAGATAAGGAAAACATATTTCCTTTCCTCCCCTCCATGGTAAGTTCCAGTAGAGAGGGCAGCCACCACCTCCATGTTCTGTGAGGTGCTGCACGTGATACTGTGATCTTCAAAGCAGCTGCAGGCATAAACCAGCCCCCTGAAACACTCCACCCTTAAACAGGGTGAAACTTCCCTGAGCTCTTGTTTTATCTCTCCAAGCTCTGTATCTTCCTTTTCTCCAAGAAATGTTTCAAATCCCTGGAAAACTTGACGTGGCTTTAATTTTCTGTTGCCATTGAATAAGATACAATTTTTTGTGTGTGTGAAACTGATTTTTAAATTTTCCATCTACACTTTTGGTGCCAAGTTTCTAAATCAACTCTACCCCTGGGATAAAGGAAAAACAATGAAACCTTCAGAGACCACAGCTTCATGGCAAAGAACAGAATAACTGGGACTGTATACCTCAAAAGCAAACAAATGTAGACAACAGAGCTTTGAGTTCCCACATTGCCACTTGCTAATCTGGTAATTGTGATCAGTTTGTTTAAGCCATCTATTACTCAGTTTCAACTGTAGAATGGCAATAATTTTAGTATGTATTACATATACCTAGTGTACCTATCACATACAGTTTGCCTTTATCTTTTCATTATTATTGTACAGATTTGTGGTATACAGTGTGATAATTTAATATATGGATACAGTGTGTAATGATCAAATCAGGGTAGCTAATATTTTCATCCAAAACATTTAAAATGTTTTGGTTAATGTAGTAACTACATATTTATGAGGTACAGATCAATATTTTAATATATGTATACAATATTCATACATTTGTTTTGAACACTAAATGAGAGGAAGAGGTAAAGTAACTGATAAGCCTGGTATGTATGGGCCTAAGAGATTTCTTAGAGCACAAGGCTTTCAGTGCTAAAACTGGGACATCCCAAGCAAACTTAGATGTTGCTCACCCAATAAGATATCAAGGACTTAGCCTGGTACATAGTATGAGTTTGATAAATATTAGCCAGCCTTTTGTGTATTTCAAATATCTGTGAGAATATTTTCATAGCTGTTTCCTACATGGATAAATAAGAGACATCTATACTTTATTCAAAGGACAAAATACAATTTAAAAACAAAATGCTTCCTTAGTGGATCAGTATTGCTATTCATTTTTAAGGTCTAAAATTCTCTGGTTCTGTTTTTGTTTTTTAAAGCAAAGTCTTAAAAATCTACATAGTGTTCTGTATTTTGCAGTATATTTTTCTTCAGAAGCACGCCTATGGCAAGATGAAAATCTTTCTCATGACATGTAGTGAATTATAAAATATTCTTATGTAGGAAACATAAGTGAAGTTCATGATTGGACGTGGGGCCCATCCCCAACATGTCTCATTATGTATATACAAATGCTCCAAGATGGAAAAACCATCCCAAGTCTGAAACACTTTTTTGGTCCCTAGCAGTTTGGATAAAGAATATTCCCTGTATAGAAATTTTCAGGTTTCTTCAGTGGAGATTCTGGATCAGGACGGGGTGGGAGGCCTGGCATCCCCTGTGATATTTGTGATCAGACAAGTTTGGGAATAGATCTCAATCAGGGACTGTGCTTTGCCTGGTGCCCCTAGAACTTAGCACTTGGTAACCAAGGATTCTAAACATCCCACAGTGCTTGACCCAATGTGACCAAAAATGTTGTTTTTTTAAAAATGTTACTGTCCTGTTGAGAAAGGGGACTGCATGATGAACAGAGGGCTGCAGTGGAATGGAAAGGAGGGGTGGAAAGTAGTGAGACATCTTGGGGACAGTCAGTGAAAGGAGGTCCAAGGGTCAGGAGGATAGGCTGGTTCATTCCCCATCCTGAGTGGAGTGCCCAGAGTCCCTGCTGAGGGTTTTGGAGTCCCAGAATACATAACTCTTGTCAGTTGTCATTTGAGGGAAGCCCCTGTACCCAAGACTGTGTTTGGCACACCTCACCCATGCAGTCAGTGTACCCCATCAGAGAAGCAGCCAGGGGTGAGCGGAGTGGGGAGTCAGTCTGTGCTTCTGTGGAAAACAAGCCTTCATAAACATAATCAGAAAAGCCTCGAATCAAGAAGAAAGTGCATGAAAGAGAAGAAGTAGGAGAAACGCATAAAACACATCATCATTCAAGCCATAATGAAGATAATTCATGCCATAGAAGAGAATTTAAAAAGAAGTTCTACCTTCTGTTCAGAGTGAACCAAGAACATACATTAACTTATAAAATAAGAACAGTTTGCTTTAAAAGAGAGCAGACTAGGGGGCTGGGGCTGTACCTCAGTGACAGAGCACTTGCCTAGCACGTGTGGGGCACTGGGTTCAATCCTTAGCACCACATAAAAATGAAACAAATGAAGGCATGTTGCCCATCTACAACTATAAAAATTTTGTTTTAAATGAGCAGACTATAAACATAAAAGAGTTACTGGAAATTAAATGATTGTTAAAAGACAATGTTTATTGTTGTTCTGTGTAACGGAGCTATTCCACAATGATGGACGACAAACCTCCTAGATTGAGTCTCTTTGCCGCTTTATTTTTCCCTAATATTGTCCACTGTATAGGAATTACAGAATCACAGAGCTTAAGAAACAGTAGAATGGGTGGTAATTCAAGATACATTAAAATTTTCTTCAGTAACCAGGTGACACATCACTCTGCATCATTGCAGAGAGCAAGAGAAAAAGGATCCCGGATGTTGGCTGCGGCACATCAAAAAGAACTTCAGTTTAAATTAAAACAAAAAGATGAAGGAGTTGGGGCTGGCATTGTAGCTCAGTGGTAGAGCGCTTGCCTTGCATGCGTGAGGCCCTGGGTTCGATCCTCAGCACCATATACAAAGCAACAAAATAAAGACCTTGTGTCCATCTACAACTAAAAAATCTTAAAAAAAAAAAAAAAAAAAAGATGAAGGACTTGAGACAAATTCACATTTTAATTTTAAAGTCCTTCTTCAAAACAAGTAATTTGATGAGGAAACTGGGTAAACTTTTATAAACAAAAGGAAATGAAAGGTAAACAGAAATGTCAGTAAATTCAATACTGACATATAAGTCATCAAACAAATAAACAATAAACTCAAATATGGTACAATTAGGAACACTTAGTGGATATAAGAAAGAGAATGGATTTGACCTTGCTGTCCTTCAAGAGGTACAGCTACTGGGGCAGCCTTCACTTCATTTAGGAGAGAGACTATTTTCTGTTGATTCTCTTCCATGGATGCTCAAGCAAAGTGGCTTCTCTAGTGGGGTCATGAGCACAAAGGCCTGGTGGCAGCAATATCATTCAAGAGAGTGGAATTGGCATCTTACTTTTTTTTCCTGGACTTTCTGTTCCTGTCCCTCTCCTGTCTCCCAGAGCTGCTGTAAAGTGATACAAGCTGGGTGACTTCAAACAGCAAAATGTACTCTTTTCACGGTTCTGGAGGGGCTGGATCTGCAAAATGGAAGAGTCTGTGGCACAGATTCCTCCTGCAGCTTCTGAGGGCAAGCCTGTCTTTGCCTGTCTCCTAACTTCTGGCCAGCAGTCCTTGGCATTCCTTAACTTGCAGATGCTATTGCTCTCTCATTGCTTGCTTCTTCCCGTGGTGGTCTTCTCCCTCTGTGTCTTCCCTTCTCACAAAGACACAGAGTGGATTAGCGCCCCACTTAATTGGACACAACCTTGTCTTAGGTGATCACATCTGCAAAGATTCTATTTCCACATAGGGTCACATCCATCCACATAGGGAGACAATTCAATCCACAATGCATAGTGAGAGACCAGTTCAGTTTCTTACTTGGGTTAAAATTCTTTTCTTCTAAGGTCCCACTGAAGCCTGAACTTATCTAGTAGCCTGATCTTATGCTTGCATATTTCTAAGGATTTTTTTCCTGAAGGACAGGAAAGCAGTGGGCCTCCAGGTCAAGTTCTTTGTTTTCAAAAAGACCTTTATTGAATTGAGATATTTGCATACTATAATTTACCCATTTAAAGTATATGGTTTTTAGTATATTTACAGAATTGTTCAGTATCACCACAATCAATTTTAGGACATTTTCTTTTCCTCAAAAATAAACCCTGTACCCATTATCCATCACTCTCCATTTCTCTTCAATCCCTGCCCCCACCCCCAACCCTAGGCAACCACCAGTCTACTTTCTGTCTCAATGAATTTGCTTATTCTGGTCATTTTATATAAGTGGATGCATATAATATGTGACCTTTTGGGATTCATCTTAGATCAAGTTACTCTTAAATTTTGAACCAGTGAAAGTCTGATCTGCTGTTGAAATGGAGGAGTAGGAACTTTAGCTCTGAAATCATTCACATCTTATTATTTCAACATAGCACCGGTGTTAGTCTTTCATTGCTGTGACCAAATACCTGACCGGAACCATCTGGAGGAGGAAAAGTCTATTTTGGGCTCATAGTTTTAGAAGTTCAGTCCATACTTGTCTGGCTCCAAGGCAGACACATCATGGTGGAAGGGTGTGGCAGAGGAAAGCTCATGGCAGCAGGGAAGAGAGAAAGAGAGAGAGAGAAAGTCCAAGGGCACCCCCCCCCCAATAATGTAATTCTTTCAACCACACTCCATCTGCCTATAGTTACTGCCCAGTAGTCTGTTCAAATTATTAATCCACCAAATGAGGATGGATGGTTACGGTTCTCATAATCTAATCATCTCACCTCTAAACTTTCCTCTACTGCCAAGCACATGAGCTTTGGGAGGACATTAAATTCCAAACCATAACAACATCAAAAAGAGTTATCATAAGGTTCCCACATCATATGGGCTCTTGCTATGTTTTGAATATGGTTTGTCCCCTCCAAAGCTCATGTTGAAATTTGATTGCCATTGTGGTGGTACTGGAAGGTGGGACCTTTAAGAAGTCATTAAGAGGGATGGATGCCTTTCTCACATGCTTGGATTAGTTATAATCTAATTCTCACAAGATTGGATTAGTTATAAGACTGGGTTGTTACAAAGAAAATCAGTCCTCATGTTTCGCCTCTTTCTATATGTATTTACTGCCCTCTGATTTTCAGCATAAGTTGAAGCAGCAGGTCAAGGCCCTTGGACTTACCAGTCTCCAGAATGATGTGCCAAAATAAACATCCTTTATTACTTACCCAGTGTCAGCTATTCTGTTACAGCAACAGAAAATGGACTAAGACACCTTCCATAAGTGATGATGATTGTGTTCCTCATTTGTGGGCCAGCTGCTATAATTACACCCAGCGTTGTTATAGATCATTGATGTTCCATACCTCAGGATCCATTCTGCAGTATTTTTTCATGGTCCCAGCTTGACCTCCCCGGATGTTTGAGGGAGGATGTGTCCACTCCCTGAGTCCCATATTGGCCAAGGGTCTCTGAGACGTATATTCCCATTCTCAGTTCTCTCCAATGCCACCCAAGGACTACATTACTTATGCAAATGGATCCACCTTTTCCCCACCAATGAAGTGGTACCTTTTCTCATTTTATTTTTCCTTCTTGTATTTTCTTCTTTCACAAATGCCCACTTCTCTGATATGCGAATGCTGATCCATAATGTGGCGGGGCGGGGGGGGGGTGGCTAGGAAAGAATGGAGGAACCTTGGATTGGGCAGAGGGGAGTGAGGGGAGGGGAGGTATAGAGGTGGGAAGGATGGTGGAATGAGATGGACATGATTACCCTATGTTCACGTATGATTGCACAAACGGTATGACTGCATCGTACACAGCTCAGAGAAATGACAAGTTGCGCTCCATTTGTGTACAATGAGTTGAAATGCGTTCTGCTGACATGTACAACTAATTAGAATAAATTTTAAAAATGCCCACTTACCTCACAGCTTCACTAACAGAAAAAAGGCACTTAGACAATTTTTATAGGCAAAGAAGATCAAATTTACCCCTCTTTATCAAAAAATAGATAAGAGAGAAAACAAAACACTGGAAATAGAACAACTACTATGCAATAATTCAGTGGAACCGTATATATTATTTATATACTTCATTAACCACAAGTTAAATCTAAGACTTAACAAAATTACAGCTATTCCAAGGAGCCAGAATAAATACAGGCTTACCTGGTAATTTTCCAAAAATGATAACATCACTCTCTGAGAGAAAAGAGAAAACTACTTCCATACAAGTAATTAGTTTATACTGACTTACTCTTTTTATTCAAACATTCTATAGTATTATCTTTATATAAATATATATGTATATATACATAAAGATAGCATGTGTGTGTGTGTGTGTGTGTGTGGAGAGAGACAGACAGACAGACATTACCAGGAGAGAGATGCACTGTTCCTTCCAGAAGTGACATTCTGAAAGAAAAGAAAAAAAAACTGTGTAGAAGGATATGTTTGAACAGGTCTTTCTCTTTATTTCTTTCCCACTCACTGTTCATCAGTCTGACATGTATAGTTCTTGTCTATTTATATTTTTATCCTCTCTAGGATCTATTATCAGATATGTTTAACTAAATTTCTAAGGTATCATCTTCCCAGGAGTCTGTCTTCTCTTATTTTGATTTTCCTTCTTGCATTTTCCTTTTCTATAAATATTTTCCTTTCCTCCCATCTCACTTATTGTCAATCTGTTTTGCTTTCATTTGTTTTCTCTCTAGAATTTTCTCCCTTCTATTTTTGTTGTTGTTGTTCTGGAGTGTTCAGTACCTTCACATTCTAGGCACTGGGTATGGGGTGAACAACCACCCTGGGTAGCCCTATACTAAAGGCCCCCAATCACAGGCCAACTAAGCCTAGGATGGCAGGTCACTCTGTCTAACAAGTGACGGGGGCAAGTATTGTACTGACACTGAGGTGGAGTGGAGGAGTCGCTGGAATCGGTTGTGCCCTACTGTGTTGCTGACGCTTTTTAATTAATAATTGTTGGAAGAGAAGAAAAACACAAACAACAACAAAATAGGGCTCAGAATCAATTAGTGGCAAATTCCAATGATCTGAGGGAACAGAGAAACCAAGTATGTGAGTGAAAGTGACTCTGAAGATCCCCATGAGGGACAGTCTGTTAGAGCCGTGGGCTGTGAGGCTGGCAGAGAGCTGCACCACAATGTGCTCCACCTCCAGAGGAAGAAGGAAACCTTTTGCACTGAGGAGTTTGAGTTGAGCAAAAACCATTGTACAGATGATGCAGAGTAACTGATGAAACTGGAGAACCTAGGGAGGTAACAAGCTCACCCTGCTGCTGGAAGCATTGTCAAAGCTGAGTAGTCACACCAGCTTGAATTACAGGGTTGGGGAATTGCCGTGGGGAGCTGAGTGGGAGATCAACCAGGGCCTCAGTCAAGCCATACAGGTCTTTCTGTGGCTCTCTCTAGTGTCTTGCCCAGAGCTAACTTGAGGAGTAAGGGACTGTTGATAACACTTGACCAAAACCACAAACTGCACTACCCCTTTCAATCTACCATTAAAAGGGCCATTCTTTTATCTCCAGATTGTCTTTGAACATGCCAATGTCCATGGTAACTAATCTCTACTAAAATATTAACTGATGACTTAAGATATTATTCCCAGGAGTCACAAAGAGAATACATCAGTTGGCCCTTCACTTGCCCTGTGAAAGGATTGCTGCTCCCAGATAGACCCAATGCCTATCTGAAGATTAACTAGGACCACTCTGAATACTGACAAATTCTTCCAAAATTCATTCCTTCTAGTGGGAACCACAGAACTGCAAAATTATGAGAAGATGGAAGGAATAGAATTCAAGACCCTTATAAGTTGTTCTTCGGAAAATCAGACTAAGTCATTCTTTCTTGCTTTCATTTGGCAAACTCTTAACTGAGAGTCTACTGTGTACTGAGCAGTCTGCTTGATGTTGTAGATAAAATAAAGAAAATGCAGTTTTTTACCTTAAGGTACTTGTGCTATGGTTTTTAGAAAAGTATGTTCATCCACCTAAGGAGCTATAATAAGGGTTACAGATGCTACTGTATAATCATATTCAGGTCATAATATAGGTTAAAAAGAAGGATGTGGTCAGTTCTTCCTGGGCTGAGGAAGTGTGGCTGTGGTCTTCTTACTGTTCTAGTCTACTGTCTCTGCAGTGTAAGGTCTGGGACTGTGATTGTTTTATTCATCATTGCATCTCTACTGCCTTGCACACAGTAGGTGCTCAGTGAGTCATTTTTCTGTAAGCAAAGTTGGTGTTGCTGTAGAGTATGGTGGATGTGAAGGAATGCAATGGAAGTGGCTTCGCCTGAGTCAGGGTCGTGCATGGTCAGACCCTCATTCCCTCACTAGGCTCATCTCCCATGCACTGCTCCCCCTCTTTCAGAGTGTGGGCTTTATACTGAAGGCATCAGGGACCCATGGAGAGTTGTAAGCAGAGCAATGTGAAGGGTGGGTTAGAAGAGGGAGACTCCAAAGTTGGAAAGACCACTTAGATCAATAGTGGGTCAGGTGGAAGACTGCAGATGAGAATCATCTGGTGAATGTCCATGACTCAGACCAGATCATTTAAAACAGCATATCTGGAGGCTGGGGTTATGGTGCAGTGGTAGCGTGCTCGCCTAGCACACGGGAGGCACTGGGTTCGATCCTCAGCACCACATAAAAATAAAATAAAGATATTGTGTCCACCTACAACTAAAAAATAAATATTTTTTTTAAAAAAACAGCATATCTGGAAATGAATCCAGACAAAAGCAGTTTCCTGATGACTCCAGTGTGAAACCAAAGTTGAGAATCACTGGTTGCAGAATGGAAAAGAGGAATGGATATATGGGCTATGAGAGGCAGAGGAATACGCCTCACTCAGAGCAGGGGCAATGACGAAAGGGAAGGGATTGAACTATAGGTCCTAGCTAGTCATTGGAATTAGGAAGAAGGGTGACTGACCTTTCTGATTTGCCAGGAAAGATCCCTCATCCTAGACTAGATGGTCAACCTGCAAAGAGGACAATGGTACCCTTCACCAAGACAGCCAATATAGATTGAGAGTGTGGTTGGGAACGGTGATTAATTTTAAACGTGCTAACAGCTGCTAAATCTTTGTGACTAATGCCATCCTAAAGTTCACAGTTGAGGATCAAATTATTTAAGTCCCCCATATTCTAGATCCCGAGAACCAACAGCAGTGGCGGCCAGCTCCCTGTGACAGAACTTAAAAAAGAACCAGCCCCACCAACTGACACACTATTATAAAATCAGGTTGAAAGGGAAAGATTGGCAACTTTTGCAGAGGTAGGATACTCAGGCAGGGCTGTTTATTCCTTAGACTAAGGGCAGAGGCTGGGTCTGGGGAGGGTCTGTTGGCTGTGGGTGCACAGGTTTGTGGATATCTGATGTGCTATCCCTGTCTGGACAGTGGTGATTAGCCTTACTGTAGAGTCCCTGCCCTACTGGAACAGAGGAAAACTACACTGGGAAGAGATGGCTTGGTAGGGGACAAGCCATCAGATGGAAGAGGGGAAAAGACTATCCCCATCAAAATTGTGGTTTTCAAGGGGTCTGGAAGACAGAGTCCACATGAGCCTGAAGTCCTGGGAGTTGGCTGTGGGATTGTAGTTTTGGTCTTGTCTGGGAATGTCACAACACAGGGCAGAAGCGGGCACACACCTGAGGAATTGGATGTAAGGCTGCCAACTCAGAGGCTGGGCTTGGAGTTGAAAACGAATCTCTTCCAAGGAACTCAAAGAACCCGGAGCTGCTGCTGGGAGCAATTCCCAACATCAGATGATGATATCCACCAACATATCTGTGATATCTGCACAGCCCAAGGACAAAAAGCAGGGTCTCAAGGACATTTTTGCCTTCTGTTTCCTTCCTCTCTGGCCACTGTCAGCAGGGGATGTGATGGAAGGACAGGTGTGTGGGAACCAGACTACCCTATTCTTCTGCAGAGGTGAGAAGAGGAGGGAGAAGAGAAGAAGAGAGCCATACAGTGGATATGAAGCAAAAGCTTAAAAAGAAATCATTGAATCATAAGGATAGGAGGTCATTGTTTTAACAGTTAGCCGTAACTATTCAAGTGACCAAAAAGTATAGCATTGGGATGAAATCATTAAGGAATTTAATTTTCCCTGAAAATGAGATCTGGATCTGGTCACAGCAGTTATTGCCATATTGTGAACCAACCTAGGGAGAGGCCCAGGTAGGAATGAGGCAGAGAAGCAAAGTAGGTCCCCTGGCTTCTTTGTCACCGACTCAGTGGGTTCTTGTGCTCTCTGTCAGAAGAATCAGATCAAAGCACAACTAGGACAGAAACAAGACTCTTTATTTTTCTGCTTCAGTATGAGAGAGGTAGCACAGGGGACAGAAATCCCAGGCTGAATCCGAGGACAAAGTTATGCAGCTTCCATGGTGTCTATGGGATAGGCAGGGGCTCGTTCTCTTGACGTCAACACATGTAGGGATGGAGTTTGAGCTGTACCCATGCTTGGCTCCACTGTGCCTCTTCATTTGACTCATGTCTCATTACCATCTAAGTCACCACACTGAGGTGTGTTTTTAATTTGCTAACAAAGTAAAGGCAACAGGTTACTTCAGTGACTATTCTACATATGTGTCTGTCCCTCACAACCAGAAATCTGCCCTTTATCATCTCAGAGAATCCCTATTAGTATTTAAGGACAGGGCAGATTAATGTCCTGTCTCAGAAGGTTTGATTTTAGTGAGCTTGTCCTCCTTGGCTCTGACTTCTTGGCATCTCTGCTGACCCTGTAGCCTTTGAAGGCTGACTGACTTCTCCACCTCCTGTCTCCCAATGTGCCATCTTCATTTTACAGCTTTGAAGATTTGCCATTTTTTAACTCCTCATTTTCTGGTACGTCTGTCAACCCCATAAGATCTGAGACCTAGCTTGGCTGTCTCATTCCCCTCTGGGAGGTATTACTCCTGCAGTCTTAAGGGTTCTGTTTTTTCACAAGGGTCACTATAGTGTCATGAGAAACTCTGAGACAGAACCTGGACTAAGACATCCCAGGATTCCTGACCCCCGGACATTGGGAGATAATAAGTGTTTGTTGTCTTAAGTGGTTAGTTTTGGCGTCATTGGTTATGTGGCAATACACAATGAATAAGAGCTGTCCCAAGGTGGGCTAAGGAGGCCTGGCCTTTCTGTCTGACTCATTGGTTAGTCACTGCTGAAGATTGCCCCTAGAAGGAAGCATGACTTTGATGCAGTTTTCTTCAGCCAGGGCAGCCCCAAAGAGGGCAATCAGCTGGAGGCTGCTTCCCAGCAACATTCTTAGATGGGTGACTAAGTCCCTTATCTGGGCAGCTCATTACACTTTTCTCCATAAAGCATTGGGTTTGAGGTACCTGTGGGCCTCCAGAAAGAAGCTTCTTGGAGCTAACAAGGTAGATATCAGAGTTTGAGAAGCCAGAGCCTCACACCACATCTTCTAGTTTCTCATCTTTACCTTAGGTCTCATTTTAAGTGTTGATGTTGGCTGGTAGTATAGCCCAGTGGTAGCCCAGTGGCCTAGCATGCCCAAGGCCCTGGGTTCCACTCCAGCATCACACACACACAGAGTTGCTGTTTCTTCAGTTTCTTCCTTGACTGCCTCCTTCATCTGTGAGAAGAAAAACTGTCCGTAAAATCCAGGGAGAAGAGGGTATATAAAGAGAAAGGTAGTGGTCAATTGGTATTCACTGAACATATTTGTTGGGGTCTTGGGACAAAATAGGTGACATACTCAAGGGTAAGGACAGAAACAAACTTGACAAAGGGACTTCATAGAATTGTGGACAGGAGTTAGGGGCATCAACAGGGACTGTGCAGCACCTCCCACCCCTTGGGCTGAAAGAGTGAGGACAGAGAGTGAGAGGCAGCACTTGGAAACATCAGTCTTCTTGGAAAGAGCTGCTGGTCAGGAGCTTGGGCCTTCAGAGAGGTTGATGTAGTCCATACACATCAGCCCCTGGGGCACAAAGTAGGGTGGAGGAGGGTGGGAAATGGAACTACAAGGGCAAAAACAGAAGAGATTCAGCAGAGGAGAATTAGATATACTCATGAGCAATGTCCTCAGCAATTTAAAATATATCATGAATGAACATAGTACTGAATTTTAAGGATGGCACCAGAGAAACTACTGCTCTCTTCTCCCGTAAGTGTTTCTGGTACCACTGACATTTTCTAGCTGAAGAACCACTGGTCTGATTCAATAGAGTATCACTTTTCTAGGAAGCTCTATTCATTGACTGTATCGATGTCAATATCCCAGTTGTGATATTGTACCTTAGCTTTGAAAGGAGTTATCATTAGGGGTAGCTGGGTGAAAGTTCTAAGAGATCACTTTGTATTATTTCTTACAATTGTATATGAATCTAAAATCACCTCAAGATAAATAATTGAAAGTTATATTCGTTCATTCATAGTTTACTTGTTCCATTTGAAAGCATCACAATATGTCATTCTAGAATATGCTGTTTGACATTGGCTATTTTGAGTTAAAGGCACTTACAATACAGCAGGTGCAAGAAGATCACTCTGATATTCTGTTTCTTAAAAGCAGGAGATAAATTTCACATGTGAAAGATGGCCTCCATATAACAGAAAGAAAGTGGCATTCTTATCAAGGATGGGAAGTTGAGACCAGGAGCAATCTATTCAAACACACTCTTTTAAACCAGCCTTTATGCCCCTAGCCACTTTACCAAATTACATATCCTAGCCCAAGCCTCTTTGCCTTATCACGTTTTTATAATTTACTACTCTCTACGCAATTCGGTATTTAAGCACTCAACTCTAACTGCATCTTTGGGTCTTCATTTCCTTAGGAGGACTCCCATGCCACATAAAACTCATATTAAATTTGTATACTTTTCTCCTATTGATCTTCCTCATGTCAATTTTAAGGCCCAGTTGAGAAACCCTTGGCGGGTAGAGGTGAAATTTCGTCTCCTCTACATACTTTAACAATAATTGAATGTAAGCTTTTAAAAATGAATGTGGAGTTCCTCAGAATAACTGGGCTAGTTTGTATTGTAATAGTATCCGAACAAAAGCTTTGAGCCACCTGGCTGTCCTGACATGGATCTTCTTTCAAACACAGTTATTGTTATCTTGAATAAAGAAGAACAAATCTAAAGTCCAGGAGAGGCGCTTAAGACCCTGAAAAGCCAGTAAACAAACCATAATTTGATCTGCCACTTGTGCCTTCCAGGGTTTATCTCTTGCATGGATACTGTGAAAAACTTTCTCTAACTGACAGATTTTAAAATCCTTGTATGCTGTTGCTCTCTTAGAGGCTTTTAAATTAATGAAATTAACTAGCTTGTCTTTAGAATAAAGTAGTAATTAAAAAGATAAAGCCACATTAATAGGCTGTTTTGGGGAACAGTAGCTGCTCCAATATACCAGAGAAGAAGGAGGAATTAAAACACCGAATGCCAAAGATATTTCTAGATTCAGAGTGCCTCATGTCTAATTCAATAGAAATGAGCGTATGGGATGTGTGTGGAATACATAAAGTTCCCAAGTCCTTCCACCCCCACATATTTTATATATATAATTTTTTCTTTTTCTTTCTTTCTTTTTTTTTAGCTCTGTGCCTTAATAAAGAAATGACTTGCTACATTAAAGCTACAGAACAAATATAATCCTTAACTCGCCTGTGTACAAAATTTAGAGGCAATGTGTTCTTTATTTGTATCCTTGAAGATTAATGTTTAAATAGTTTTTGTTTTGGGGTAGAATGTGTTTCATGCCAGATGAATCAGGATGCATTTTTCTAGATATAATTGATATAATCAGGATTGAAATTTATTGTCCATTTTATCATGTGAAAATATTAACTTATCAAATGGCCCTCTACCAATAAATACAGGAATTTTAGTGAATAATTCTAAGTTCATGGTGATCACAGTGAACAGGCTCAGATTCAGAACAATACTGCAACTGATATTTACTAACATTGATGCCATATGGTATATGCCTGATCAATTTCAATGGAGTTACTATTTAGTGTGTGGGATAAATTTAATGCACATCACTACTACATGCATCCATGTTTATGAAAAGATGAAAAGTCGTTACAGCACAATTTCCTACCAGAATCATACTATCAAGACCCCTAGATATTACATGTAAAAATAGCACCCTCCCTAAGCATAATCACTTATATCTTGATCATAAAAAAAAGGTTGTTTGATGAAGGTCTCAGGCAGAAACACAAATCCTTAATTAAATAAATTGTTTTGTTATAGCTGGTCCCTTAAATAATCCACATATTACATTCAAGTAAAAAGGGTAGGACAAATGAGATATAATGGGATTAGTGTGTGTGTGTGTGTGTGTGTCTGTCTGTCTGTCTCTGTGTGTATGCACAACTAGGATTGGACCCAGGGCCTTGTGCAGGAAATTTAGTGGAATTTAAAATAAAGGTTGTCATACATCTGTATAGCTGTTTTGCTAGAATATATTTAGCTGTAAGTTACATTTAGAGTTGTTGCTGTTATTCATCTTTAGCTTCTTTTAACCTGCCAGGTAATTACCAGAGGTCCTACAGAGGGAAGTAAACTTCCCCAGCCTCTCCAGTGGCATCCTTGGAAATTTCCCTTTTTTATTCACCTAGCCTGATCTAGGTTCACAGCCTGAATTAATCCTCGTGTGCAACTGTGTGATGTTGAAGGACTTAAATATGACTATCCTGAACTTGAATTTCCTCATCTGTAAAATGAGAACAGTGTTACAGAATTCAGAGGTAATAAACATAAAGCACCTAGCAGGGAACTCAGCCAATAATAGACCCTGAATCAGTAACAGTTATCTTGAAAAGCCTATCAGTGGGATTTATATGAAATTTCTTTGTACTTTAGATATTTCATGATAATGAACCTGAGACAATGTAACAGCCTTTTCTGTCTAGTCTCTCCCAGATAAACCTTAGGAAACAGAACACATAGGGCTTGGTTTTTAAAGACTAGATAGTGTCCTCTAGTGGTAAACAGAAAAAACAACTAAAAGACATTGATTTAATTTTTTTTTTTTTTTTTACTGCATGCCTGTGTTTATTATAGCCGTGTTCAAAATATCTAAGATTAAACATGACCCTAAAATTAATAAAGACTGAGAAGAAGATTAACAGAAGCTGGATTTGATGAGTGAAGGCTACATGTATGTCTTGAAATGTTGTGCTGAACTGCATCTCTATATATGATTAATACATGTTATAAAATAATTTAAAAACACATGAGATATTGGGACAAGGGAGAGCATGAGGATGGGTTCTTGGAGCATGAGATGAAACTCAGGCTTTGTTTGCTGTTTTGATTTTGTGGCAGAGATGGCTTGGTGGGTGAGTGTGCCAGCACCAAGTTTTACCCATCCCTTTCCCTGTGTATTTTGAGACAGGGTGTCACTAAGATGCCCAACACTGGTTTTACCATTGTGATCCTCCTGCCTCAGCCTCTCAATTCACTAGGATTTCAAGCAGGCACCACTGTGCCCAGCAACAGAATTGAGTTTTCATGTGGAATAAAGATATATTTGGGGGACTGGGGCTGTGGCTCAGTGGTAGAGTGCTTGCCTAGCATGCGTGAGGCACTGGGTTCGATCCTCAGCACCACATACAAATAATAAATGAATAAAATAAAGATCCATCAATCAAAAAATATTTTTTTTAAAAAAAGATATATTTGGATGATCCTCCTGGTTTTACTGATGTCATTGGTGTTGGTCAAGATGGATGAAGGAGGGCTGGAATTGTAGCTCAGCGGTAGAGCGCTTGCCTTGCATGCGTGAGGTCCTGGGTTCCATCCTCGGCACCACATACAAAGCAATAAAATAAAGACATTGTGTCCATTGACAACTAAAAAAAATTAAAAAAAAAAAAAGATGGATGAAGGAGGTCATATTTGCAAAAAAAAAAATTATTGTTTTCCTCATGAGGTGTTTATAATTTTCTTCACTCTCCCATAAGATGAACAAAAACAAAAAAATTGTACAGTGATGTTAACAGAAGAAACACTGTGTATACTGAATTTGGCATCGGGATCTTGGCCAATATCATCCTTCTCCTCTTCCAAGTCTCCTTGTATATTGCTGGGCACAAACCTAGGCCCCCTGACCTGCCCATTGGTCTCTTTGCCCTAATCCACCTAGTAATGCTGCTAATTTATGGGCTCATAGATACACACATTTTTACACCTCGGCAGTGGGGTGACCTGACATGTAAATTACTGATCTACCTCTGCAGATTGATGAGGAGATTCTCTATCTGTACCACCTGCCTGCTGAATGTCCTCCAGGCCATCACCTGCAGCCCCAGAAACTCCAATTTGCAAAGTTTAAATGTAAGTCCTCAGGTCACAACCTGTGTTCTCTTCTCTTTCTGTGTGTCATCTATTCATCCTTTGAGGATCCATCCTCTTCATGTCCATTACTGCTACCCCCAATGTGATCTCAGAAGCACCATGGATGTCACAGAATCTCTTCTCTTTTATTCCTCCTCTGGCACACCTTTGCTAACCTGATGACCTCCCTCATAGGAATAATGACCATCTCCAATGGATGCATGGTTTTTCCCTTGTGCAATCATACGAGGAGGACCCAGCATCTGCACAGCACCAGCCTGTCTCCAATGTCATCCTTGGAACTGAGAGCCACCTGGGCAATCCTGCTGCTTTTGAGCTGCTTTGTGTTCATGTCAATTTTGGTCAGCATTCTTTCCTATGCAAGAATCACAGTGAATGATGATCCAATATTTTACTGTGTCCAGATTCTTGTGGCCCATAGCTATGCCTCATTGACGCTGTCTGAATACTCTTATGCTGTCTGAATACTCATTGTGAACCTGTAGAACGTCCCTTAATGGGACATTCATAGGGCTGGTTCTCATCTGGTTGTTGAATTCTCACAATCTTCTTTTTACGAACACTGCTGCCTTTGAAATTCAAGAGTTTCTCTATTCTTCCCGTGTCCTCCTCCACATTATGGATCAGCATCCACTTATCAGAGAGAACATTTGGCATTTGGTTTTTTGGGATTGGCTTACTTCACTTAACATGATGTTCTCCAACTCCATCCAGAGGAAGTTTGGTCACAGGGGTGGGAGGAAGGAGGGGGATTGGGGACAGTAAAGATGGTGGAATGAGATGGATATCATAGCCCTAGCTTCATGTATGACTGCATATATGTTGTGATTCTACATCACATACAACCAGAGAAATGAAAAGTTGTGCTCCATCTGTGTTCAATCAATCAAAATGCATTCTGCTATCATGTATACCTAAGTAGAATAAATAAATAAATAAATAAATAAATAAATAAATAAATAAATAAAAGAAATTCAACAAAGCAGCACAAAATGGTGGCTGAAAACAAAGCTCTGAAGCCAGGCTGGGTTTAAACCCCAGCTTTACCATTTAGTGACTGAGCGAGTTCTGTTCCTCAGTTTCCTCGTGTGTAAAACAGCAGTGTTAATACAGCTGCTTTCTAGGGTCATTCTAAGGATTAAGCTAATATATGGGGGCTGGGGTGGTGGCTCAGTGGTAGAGCGCTTGCCTAGCATGCGTGAGGCACTGGGTTCGATCCTCAGCACCACATATAAATAAATAAGAAATAAAGGTCTGGGCTGAGGCTGTGGCTCAGTGGCAGAGCACTTGCCTCACACATGTGAGGCACTGGGTTCGATCCTCAGCACCACATAAAAATAAGTAAACCAAATAAAGACACTGTGTCCATGTGTAACTAAAAATTATTTAAAAAAAATAAAAATAAAAATAAAGATCCATCAACAATTAAAAAAAATATTTTAAAAAAAAAGCTAATATATGGAGAGTGGTTGGAACAGGGCCTGGAATCACTACTGAGCAGCTGTTATATGCCTACACCTTCTTAGGTTTTAGAGGGATTGAATCAGAGTCTTCAGATCTGGACCCTTCCTCCAAAGGGTTTCTAGTTTACATGTGAAAATCTTGTTAGAGGTGTGGGCCTTTATTTCACATCTTGGCTTATAAAAGGAGAGATTTTCCTTAAACATTCTTTTGGCTTTCCATGTCTTATTCTTATTCTTCCAGGAAAGATAGGTGGCTCACTTGGAGAGGTGTGACTTTGGATGCAATCCCACGAGGTCAAGGTGATGGATTTTCTGATTCAGGTAGGGGGTATGTTCATCCCTCACTTATAGTGCGACCTCCAATGTAGCCCTGTCAATGACCAAGGTGTTGACTTGAATTCACCTGCCAGCTATTTGCTATAGTACTCAATTGTCCAGAACTCAGTCTGAGAATTAGACAGCTATTTATTAAGGTCACTCTTAGTGACTCCAGCTGAACACACTGACTCACAAAAGCAGTTCAGTTCTATTTCCTATGGCATTGTGTGGTGGACCTACCATGCACACATTTCCAGAAATGAGAGTCTGGTGTGGGCTGAAGCAGCATATAAGAGTGTCACAGAAGTCAGACTTAAATTGCTTCTTGAAGAAAGGGATAGAATTTGGTTGGGGGAGGGAAGGGAGGAAAAAAGAACCTTTCAAAAATCAGAGAGATTATTTTCTAAGATTCATAGTAGCTTGTGCTTCTATACAATTACAATAAAATACAAAATATTGGTCAAAATGTATAAGTCATATTCTTGTTTGATGACGTAGTGACATAGCCAATCTATGGCAGAGAAATGGATGACATAGTTCCTCCCTACCTTTCTAATTTACCAAGAGTGTTCTGAGTACTTCGCATATATTAAGTCATTTACTTTTTTAATTTGTTCTCTTTTATTATACATGACAGTGGAATGCATTTTGACATTTCATATGGTTGTACATGATGTGGAGTTTCACTGGTCGTGTATTCATATATGAACATAGGAAAGTTATGTCCAATTCATTCTACTATCTTTCCCATTCCCATCCCCCTTCCTTCCCCCAATTCTGCCTTGTTCAATTCAGTGAACCTCCGCTCCCCCACTTATTATGAGTCAGAATCTGCATATCAGAGACAACATTCAGCCTTTTGATTGGCTTATTTCACTTAGCATGACCATCTCCAGTTCCATTCATTTACTGGCAAATGCCATAATTTCATTCTTCTTTATCACTGAGTAATAATTCGTTAAGTCACTTACTTTTAAAAACAACCCTATGACATAGATATAATTTATCCCATTTTAAAGCTGAGGATAAACCAGTAAGAGACAGAACTTCTTTGTGATTTTTTAGTGCAAGGGAAGGGGTTGGTTGGTCCTCCCTTGCAAAAGGGGTCAGCAAAGAGAAAAACCTGACCAAGCAAAGGCTTAGATGTTGGAGGATACCACGGGAGGATCGGAGGGAAGTAGAGCTGGTTGATGGTGGCTTTGAAAAGTCCAGCATGGGAGGTTAAATGTGGGAATGTTGGTTTCATAGCTTAGCTATTGTGAATTGAGCTGCTAAAAACATTGATATGACAGTGTCACTGTAGTATGCTGATTTTAAGTCCTTTGGGTATATACCAAGGAGTAGAATGACTTTATGACTTTTTCCAGTAAGTGGATGGGTCTGCAGGCTCTTATGCTAAGTGAAATAAGCCAATCCCCAAAACCCAAAGGTCAAGTGTTCTCTCTGATATGTGGATGCTAACACACAAGGTGGGGAGGGGAAGAAGAGAAGTTCAGTAGATTAGACAAAGGGGAATGAAGGGTAGGAAGGGGGACCAGAATAGGAAAGACTGTGGAATCACTTTGACTTAACTTTCCTATGTACATGTATGAATACACCACCAGTGAAACTCCACATCATGTACAAACACAACACTGGGATGCTAATTAGAATAAGATGTATTCCATGTTTGTATAATATGTCGAAATATACTCTGCTGTCATGTATAACAAAAATGAACAAATAAAGAATAAATAAAAGAATGATTAATCCTATCATGCTCCTGCTCAAGAATAATTCCATATTGCGTATCATATTATTTCCAAAAGAAGATTCCAAGGGTTTTGTTTCTGAGATTGGACATTGTATAAACTTGCAGAGAAGGCAGATGAAATTAAAACTTGATGCATTGGCTGGGTCACCCATGGTTTCCCTCCTCCTTTTTTCCAAGCACCTGCCTAGGAGAAAAGCGAGGCTGGAGATATAAACTTGAGATTTCATTAATACTTGAAAGCTGAAACTTCAAACTGTAGAACTCCCTGGTAAAAAGATGTTAAAAGAGGCAGAAGAGAGACTGACTGAGTGGGAGTAAGAGCAGCCCAGTGCTGTGGAACTGCACTGATCTGCACAATTTAAGGAGTTCCCAGTCAACTACTTCAAAGAGCTCCTAGAAATAAGTTGGGCGAGCCAGGAAACTTAACAATGGGCTTAGGAGCTCTGACAAGAGGAAATGAAAGTTGACTTCTGTCCTTTTTTCCACTCTACTGCATAGACAAAGAAAACAAAGCCTGGTTAAAATGTCTTGTTCCTCACTATTCCCCATTCCCCAGGTCTCTGAAATTGGCTAGGCAGGCAGAGAGGAGGTGAGGGGCCTGAGGAACTGAGCCTTTGAATTACAAAACCGGAATACTACTCTTTTTTTTTTGTACATTCAGCTTGTCTCCTTAGCATCACACCTAGCTCTTTCTGAAGTTCACCCCTCTTACTCTTCTGGTGCTGTGATAGACCCTCTGCAACCAACTGGACTTGCTCACATCAGAGGCTGTTCAGGTCCTGGCTCCTGCTCCTGTCCAGCTGTCTAACCCTAACCCTAACCCTTACCTTTCAAGGGGCTACCCCAAGCCTCCCCAAGCCCTCCCCATGTCTCTCTCAGCCCCTGCACTACCCCAACCTGGTTTTTTCTATTTCCTGCTGCAAGGATTCATTTCTCTCATTTCAAATTCCCCTCATTCATCCACATACCATCCAATTTTCTTACAGTTTAATTCCTTCCACATCATACCTTGTGTCATACTGTGATATTACTTACGTCAACCATTTCCCAGTATCTACCATGCTGCTTTACAACTTTACATACTTTCCTCCCTTGAACACCAATCCTTTTTTTGACTAAGTCCTGATCCTCTAAAACCTCAGGCCAGGTAATGACAAATGAAATGATACAAGAAAGGGGAATGAGAAATATAAAATTGGAAATGATATTATAATCCAGGAGAGGCCAAAAATCAACAGAAAATTATATCTCTACAGAGAATTCACTAAGGTATCAGGGTCAAAATAATGCCCAGAAATGTTCATTAAATGGAAGTGCAATATTTAAATGAATGAAGGTACGCATAATGTGATGTGCTGTTGTAAAAGAGATGAGGACACTCTATTGATGAAGTCCAGGACATGCCATCGCAAAACATGGCCCTATATTTTCGTAAGGATTATTCTGAGAAACCTTAGGCACACAGGAGGCTCTGAGAAGTTACCCATTTGTAAAAGAAATCTATATCTCTAAAGGAAATTCCACATACACCCCCACCCCCGCAGCAGGAAAGGAAGGGGAATTAAATCACTACAGACTCCATCAATGGTGTTTTTCCTGGCCATTCTGGTGCAACAGGCCTGTCCCCTACTCATTCTTTTTTTATTTTAGCAGATCATGGTATTTAAGCCTGAAGTCTAAGACAACTTTTGAAGCCTTTTCTAGAGATTTATTCATTTCTCTGGGTCATCTCCCATGAATACAGGAGGTACATATGTCAAAAGACTTCCATTGGTTTTTCTCTTGTTCACTTTTCATGACAGGGTTCCCTCCCAACTAAGATATGAACATTAGGGAGAAAATGATCTTTTCTCTCCTACACCATAAACTGACATGGAAGTATTTTTAAGAGACGTCATTAAATTAGAAAAGCAAATTGCAGGACATTACAATATACTACTTCTAGTGTAAAGGAAGGGAACGGATAAATGTATTTGTGTAAAGAAACTGTTGAATGATAACAAGCAAGTACAGAAGTGTCTGCTTTGGTACAGAGACAGAGGAGAAGGTTTTAAGTAGAGACTGGGTAGAACTGGAGCAAGACTTTCCACTGCCTGCTTTATGCTGTTGAATTTTGAATCACGTCAGCATCATGTCTATTCAAAAGACTTAAAAAAAAAAAAAAAAAAAAAAGCCCATAGGCAGCACCTGTGTTCCTCTGCCTTCTCCAAAAGAGAGGAAGAACAATGGTGGCTAGGAACAAAGGCTTGGCATCTGGCAGACCTGGGTTTAATTCCATGCCTCCACCTACCAGCTCTTAACCTTAGGAAAGTTTCATTTCCTCTAAGTCTTAACTCCTCTATTATTTGGGAATGACTATCCTCAAAACAACATTTTTGGTGAATATTAAGTGTGATGATGTGTTCAACATAGTGTTTTATATAAAATTACCAGTGAGTATTTTGTACATTTATATGATATATATAAATGTTTATATATATATAAATGATATATATAAATTTATATATATCATATAAATGTACAAAACATATATACAAAACATATACATATATCTATATGCACATATTCATCTATATGTATATTCTACATGAAATAAAAATATATTATTAACATCCATATAAGCCTACATATCTATATGTGCATATGCTTAACATACTGTCAAAATGAGCAAATGACCTGTTAGTGCCTATGTTACTCTGCCTGCTTAAGTACTCAACTCTCCTTACTCCCATCCCTAGACATCAAGTTCCTATGATTTATTCATATATTTATCTCTACTGCTGGCACATTATAGATGCTCAAGAAATATTTGTTAAGTTGTCAATGAACAAAGTGTGGCCAGTTCTTTTTTTTTTTTTTTTGGTACTGGAGATTGAACTCAGCACTTGACCACTAAGCCACATCCCCAGCCCTATTTTGTATTTTATGTAGAGACAGGGTCTCACTTGAGTTGCTTAGTGCCTCTCCCTTGCTGAGGCTGGCTTTGAACTTGTGATTCTCCTGTCTCAGCCTCCCTAAGTGTTGGGATTACAGGCTTGCACCACAGCGCCCGGGCTTATGGCCAATTCTTATGAGCACCTAAAGGTGGCAAGGTGGAAATGGAGGGGACAAAACAAACCCAAACCAAGAACATTCTGAAAACTCAGCCGAATCATTTGAACTTGTAAGCACCTTCTCTTCCTCCTTCCTGCTTCCCTTGAAGACCAGAAAAAAAACATTCATGGACACATCTGAGCTGAAGTTGGAGAATTTTTCTTTCATGTACCAAGTTCTCCTGAGTCAAGTTGAAGGTTGTCTGAAGGACAAATTCTGTGGCCGATTGGTCTTCTCAGTGCTCTCATTCATGGACGCATCTGAGCTGAAGTTGGAGAATTTTTCTTTCATGTACCAAGTTCTCCTGAGTCAAGTTGAAGGTTGTCTGAAGGACAAATTCTGTGGCCGATTGGCCTTCTCAGTGCTCTCCCCAGAAAGCAGTTCCTCCAAGTATTTGTACTTGGGAAGCCTGAGATCAAAACTACAAAGAAATTTGCTGCGCATACTTGGCTTGTAAGTTATGTGAGCCCAAATTTTGATAAGTAGCACAAGTAAAAACAATGCTAAGAGGTTCCTTTGGATTATCTTTAAAGGAAAGAATCCACTATGGCTATCCCTCTCTTTTAACTCACTTCCTCTAGCAGCACTTTGGTCTAACATTGAAGCTGAATTGACTGAGAATTCTTAGGGGTACAGCAAAGCTTGATCCTCTTAACGGCTCAGTTTTGGTGTCCACTGAAGACTGCAAGCATCCCTTCCTCCTGGATACTAATGGCAAAGTATTAGGTGTTGCTCCAGCTCCCTACCCATCTGCCTTTTGCACCATGGTATGATGCTCAGGCCTTTGTGTGCTGCCAAAGTCTTTTAAAAAATACACTAGTTAAAGCTGAGAATGGTGGCACATGTCTGTAACCCCAGCAACTTGGAAGGCTGAGGCAGGAGGATCACGAGTTAGGTCAGCCACTTAATGAGATCCTCTGCAACTTAGCGAGACCCTGTCTCAAAATAAAAATTAAAAAGGACTGGGGATGTAGTTCTAGTAAAGTAACTCTGGGTTCAACCCCAGTGCCAAATAAAGTAAAACAAAACAACAACAGCAACATCAGAATCTTCAGATCTATAACTACAGTGTTTCCGAATGTTTGATGATTTAGCTACCAGACTGATCTCCAGATACTGGGATGTTATTTTATATAGGAACATGAATATGGGTTTTTTTTTAAATTTTTTTATTTTTTTATTTTTTTGTGGTACTGGGGATTGAACTCAGGGGTACTCGACCACTGAGCCACATCTCCAGCCCTATTTTGTGTTTTATGTAGAGACAGGGTCTCACTGAGTGGCTTAGCGCATCGCCATTGCTGAGGCTGGCTTTGAACTCGCGATTCTCCTGTCTCAGCCTCCCTAAGTGCTGGGATTACAGGCTTGAGCCACCGCGCCTGGCTATGAATATGTTTTATACATAGATTTGAACTTATAAAGACCCTTTACGTATGTTTCATGTGTTAAAAGAATTCTTTACTAAAGAAAATATTCACAATAAGATTTTTCTCAAAAGGAAGCCACCTCTTCTTGTTTAAAATGTATTACTTACCTGAATTTGAATGTCTTTGTCTGATACTCAGCACAGTGTGTGTGTGTGTGTGTGTGTGTGTGTATGCGTGTGGGGGAGGGCGGGGAGATACTCTGCATATTCTTCCTTAGGTATAATTGTGAGTCAGTTTGAAAAGCTGGGACAATGATGCTTATGGACGTATAGATCTTCATGTGAAATTTATTGACATCAGTGCTGTCTATGCCATTGAAAAGCCATCAGATCCATTTTGCCACTGCTCCTCTGATTTTTATAAACATGTCCTCTGAGTTTGACCAATATGTGCAGATTGAGATGGGAAAAATATTCCACCACAAGCAGCCTGCCTTTTCCTATTATGACCGGGCATTTGGAGTCCTGTTAAAGAGACCAGAGGTTTTTCTCTAAAGGAAGGGCTTGTCCAGAGCTGCTCTGGGGAAAATCCATGACCTCACCTTGATTGGAAATGGGCATTCCTCCTCCTGATCTCAGTCAATCCTTCTTCCTGAATGGCTGAAAGATCTTCAAGTAGTCCCAGAAATATAGTGTGGGCCACACAGCATTGTCTTGTGGGTATTAGATATTATTTTACCAGTCAGGATTAAGACAGGTAAAAAATAACTTGGGACTTTCAAAACAGGTATTGTCCTACCAGGGGCTGGTAGGATACATTCTGGTGTTAGATACATGTTGTTTGGCCTACATGATGTTTTCAAAATCAGGACTTCTTACATACAAATCACAATTTCTGTATTCTTAGAAAAATCAAGGCATGTGGCAATATAGGGCCCATATTCCTGCCTGTTACCAAGAAGCAGAGGCCCTCATCTCCCTATCACTTCCTGCCCCTCCAACAGGCCCACTGGTTTTGCCTATCCCATGTGGGCATTTTAGTGAATAACTTCTTTAAAATGCTATTACCTCTCATATTTAAATAATAATCATCTCATGTAAGTTAGATTTGTATCAGTTTTTTTTGTTTGTTTGTTTTTTGTTTTTTTGGTACTGGGGATTGAACTCAGGGGCTCTGGACCACTGAGCCACATCTCCAGCCCTATTTTGTGTTTTATGTAGAGACAGGGTCTCACCGAGTTGCTTAGCACCTTGCCATTGCTGAGGCTGGCTTTGAACTCGTGATTCTCCTGTCTCAGCCTCCCTAAGTGCTGGGATTACAAGCTTGAGCCACCACGCCCGGCTAGATTTGTATGCAGTTTTACTCTTACAAAATCTGTTTTATAAATGGCAATACTCTTCTGGGAAGCTATGTTAAGTTCTTCAGGTAACAGTCTATTACATACATATTCATTTCTCTTCCAAACTATTTCCTTGTCTTACAGACATCAGTTTCGTGAAAACTGATAGATGTCTTAGAGGAGGTGTCAATATATCATGAAATCAATTCTTAGTAAATTTCCAGTTAGGTTTTGTTTTGTTCTTTGTTGTTTTAGTTTTGCTTGTTAATTTACTTTGCTGAATTTTAGATTCTCCTGCAGTTTCTGACCTCTAGGCAAAGATTAATGAATAGAGTTCTTGTATGTTAATGAGATAAAGGCTTCACTTGAATTTTTACTAGAAGCACAGATGCAGCCCGCATGGAGAGCCAGCTGGTTAGCAGTGAGGGACAGTGAGGATTTGGCGTACCTGGAGTAACCAGGTGTGCATGCCTGCCTGCCTACCTTTTTTTCTTCCTTCCCTCTTTCTTTCCTTCCTTCCTTCTTTCTTTTCTTCCTTCCTCTCTTCTCCATGTGTCTTCTCACATTCTCACTTGACAGATGAGTTTTTCTTTTCTGAACTAAAGAATGATATAAGAAGAGTCTTTCTACTTCTATCTCTGGAAAGTGAAACTCACATTTATCCCCAAATATCTCCTTCCATTCTCTCAAAGTTGGCGAATGTCCACATTTATTAATATATTTGTTTCGTATAGCTTACTATTTGCTTAACCACTGCCGCATAAAATATTAGAGTACCTCCCTGTCCTAAGGAAACCACAGAGACTACAGGTCATAAACTAGGGAATCTTACTGATCTGTGAAAACCACTACTTTGAACTCCTGGACCTTTCACACCTGAAATTCATGTAAATGGGAGCAGCCCTATAGACTGGTAATAAATCCTTATGTCACAGTGGGATAGATGCCATAAGACCCAAATGAGTGAACTGCAGTGAGAACACAGGGAAGGAATAAATCATTCTGCAGGGTTGCCAAGAGAAGCTTCTGGGGAGAAGAGAAGCTGGGTCTCAAAGGATGATGAAAAGTTCTGCCAAGTAGATAAAGTGGGGCATACTCCAGCCATAGAAAAGCGTAAATGAAAGTCCCAAGTTTTGACAGGTTGTTCAGGAACTAGTGGGAAGGTTAGTACAGTGAAAGTGAAAAGTAAATAATGTCAGGGCAATTGCAATAGCCCATTACAGTAAGAAGGCAGCCTAAACTCAGGTGGTGGCTGAAAGGATGATAAAATGGCTAGATTCAGGGCTCAGCTGGGAGATGAAGTATCGGCAGGAGTTAAGATGACTCTGCGATTTCCACCTTGGAAGGGTTGCTGTGCATGGACACCATTATCAAAGAAGGAAGCCCAGAAGGCAGCAGACCTGGGGTCAAGTGGCAGGGTTTGAACAACTTTCATCTGTCAAATGAACTCTTCAGCTAAATTCAAATGAATACTTTCATCCTTTTCTGATGGGACTGCTTTCTTCTCTTCCTTCAAGTTCTCTTTTAGTTTCCAAGTACAATCTTGTGAAATATATATTTGGTCTTCCAGTTTTCTTGCATACAACTCCTAAAATCCTCAGAAAGTCTAGCGTCTTTTTCTCTGCTCCTGATTGGACCAATGACTGGCAGCCCTAGGAAGCCTCAGGGTCGGGGGCTGGTCACTGGAAAGACCATTTAATTCATTTGAGTAAAAGATCCCTCCCTCCACCAGACTCTTGTGGACTCTAAGTTCCATGAGTGCAGGGACCATTCCAGTCATGGCCTCTCACAATTAAGTGGCCCACACATAGCAGACATGTGAATGATGGTACAATAAATTAAAGAAGCAGGATGGTAATCTGCTAATCATCAGGAGATAAAATTCATCTTCTACCTCTTTCTCATCCCATTGTGGCCTGAACTGATCAAATTAGGCACATTTACTTCAGAAAGCCCTCCCTGACCATGTCAATTTTACTCGATAGCTCCTCAAAGGATGGAGCAGATATAGTGTATATTCTGGTACCCACTTGTTTAGTGGAACAAAGGCAGATATTCCAGCAAATACCCTGCGAGAGGTACCCAAAAGATACATGGCAGTGAGTGAGGAGCTCAGAGAGAGATGTGAAATGCTCAAGGTGATGTCACAGGGGTAATTATTCTTGCCTTGATATGTGAGAGGGACAAACCCCTCCTATGTCTACAGGGGCAGGAATGGAAGATAGTCTTGGTTCAAGACACCAAAGAGTAGTGGAGGGGCTGGGATTATGGCGCAGTGGTAGCGTGCTCGCCTAGCACGCCTGAGGCAATGGGTTCGATTCTCAGCACCACATAAAAATAAAAAAATAAAGATATTCTGTCCACCTACAACTAAAAAATAAATATTAAAAGAAAAAAAAAGAGTAGTGGAGACCATGGTGTACTTGAGATGAACATGCCCTGCCTAACAGGGACAAGTTCATAATTGCTACATAGAAATGCTGGCTCAGTGTGGCCAGACATTCTAGTTTTTCTTTTTCTAAAAGGAAGCTAGAATCCATATTTTTGAATGAGAAATCTTCAACACAGTTGCTCCTCAGTTTATGATGGGGTCAAGATAAACTCATCACAAACTGAAAATATTGTAAGTTGAAGATTCATTTAATATACCTAAACTATAGAACATCATAACTGAGTCACAGGGTGCACGGCAGAGTGCTGGTTGCTTCTCCTCGTGATCACATGGCTGACTCACAGTTTGGCTTCCCTGCTGCCGCCCAGCATTGCATAAGAGCATCATACCACAAAAAGGAACAGATCAACATTCAAAATTCATGAGATGGTTTCTACTGAATGCATTTTGGTTTTGCACCATTGAAAAGTCTTAAGTCAAACTGTTGTATTCAGGGAACCTCGGTATTTTACATGCCAATCCAACCAAACAATAGGCCAGATTCAGGCCCTGGTTTGACAGTTTGTGACTTTGGTCCAATATATTGAAGAATATTGCCTTGTAAACTTAAAATGTAAATATACTGAAAAATGGAAAAAAACAGACCACAATTCAAAATAGGGCAGTTACAAATAGGGCAATGTATCTACAAGAACATACTCATCAGTCAATAGCTGAGTTAATTTAGTGAAACACATGTTTGAGAGAAGAGGATAATTATAAATATTGAATCATATCCTTTATTTTATTTTGGAGCAGAAATGAGCTGTATATGAAAAATGTACAGTAATGAAAAATGAGGGATTTCTTCAATAGCAGTGAATAACTTCTTAGATAATTGTACATTCATAACTATCATTCATAACTAGCATTGCAGAGGAAGCTAACATTATAGAATCTAAATATGGAAATTTATCTAAATCAACACCTTAATAATTTACCTCAAGAATGAATCACATAATTTGGGAAACTGATTTTAATTAAAACCGTACTGCTTTTAATTATATTAAAATTACTTTTCACCTGAGTACTATAAAACATTATATAAGCTAATTATTTCATTGAATTCTGATATGACCCTATGAAGTAGGTTTTTATTCCCATTTTACAGACTAAGGTTTGGAAAATTTCATCCATTTACTCATTCATTGGACAAAGGGACACAACAGCCTTCCTTTCAAAGGCAGCACTGTTTCTGAATCCAGGCCTCCTATTAAACCTTAGTTACAAAGTTTCTGGTAGGTGGCCAGTGCTCTTTAATAATAATAGTAATTTTGTGGAATCAGCAGATTGCAGACCTGTGACTCAGTAGATGGAAGTTATTAGGACAGTGGAATAGTTATTAGGTCACTTGACAGCAATGTGACCTCAGCAGACAGCCCTCTCTGTGGTCAGGTGCCCTGGTGTGTGATAACAGAGGTGACGATGTCTGCTCTGTGTATAGAGGAGCTGCTGTGAACAGCAGGGAATGAGGATAAAGATGGAAGTGCTTATAAAATCATATGCATACATTTGAGTAATCCTCGGCACATATGAATAGTTTTCAAGTATCATTTAGTGTTATTTTAAAAACAATGACTCACTTGGCAATGATGAAATTTCCAACAATCTCAGAAAGTTCACAGTTGTATTCTGGGTAATTGAATTAGTTTTAAGGTTGTTAAAAAAAACAAAGAGGCAGCAGAGGGGCCCAGGCCAATAGACCCAGACAGTAAGAGCTACTTCTAGGAGCTGACATCATCTAGGAAATAACAGCCATTCTCTCATTCATTCTATTGAAGAAATATTTTGTTCATTGCTAGATCCTTAGTGCCCAGAACAAACCTGCTGCCTGGAAGAGGTTTACATTCTAGTAGACAACTAATGTGTACATATGTTAAGATTAGGCAGTAAGCACTGCAAACAAAAATGAAACTGGCCAATGGATAGTGAGATGGGAGAGAGGGAAACTGTATTAGTCAGGATAATTGATGCCAGCTGTCTCAACAAATAAAAGCTGCAATTTCAGGGGCTTATCCCAATGCAGAATTTTTCTCCCACAAAATGTGATTGAGGTCCATCACTCAGGGACCCAAGATCCTTCCATCTTACTTCTTGGTTCTCCAAGGAAGGAGAACATAGGAAGCTTGGAGGAGCCAGGTCAATTCTGAATGAAGTGAAGGTGAGCATGGTGGACCTTTGGGGGAATACAGTTCCAGGCAGAGAAAACAGCAAAGGAAAATTCTGAAGCAGAAATGTGGTTGTATTATTCCAGTAATAGCAAAGGAATTACTGTGGCCTCTCTCAGTGGAAGAGACAGCCAACAGCCAGACCTCGGGGTCTCTAGCAAAAGGAAAAAGTGAGAAAATCCAGTTGTTTGGGGCCATTTAGAGTCACCTAAAGACTTTTTATAGAGGCATAATGAAATAGAAATTGTTAATGACTATGAACTAAATTATGAATAATACCCTCATTTTCTAGAGAAATCTTTTAGAAATGCATTACTGAACCTACTTCCCTGAGTGAATAGTTACAAGTTGTTAATACTAGAGCATATTTTCCACATGTTCAAGACCCTTTAGGGGTAGGCTGTTTCTTGCCACTCAGTCCATAATGGAAAGCACCATGATAGCCTGTTTCCATCTTTCTGGAAGCTAGATGCTTCGCAAGCACAAAGTTCTTGAACTTGACTCTCACAAGCTGAGCACCTGCAGATGCCTTTGCACCTGTGCTACAAACAACCTCAGACACTCAGGAGTTCCTCAACTACTGCTTCCACAGAAGCTCAGCCTTCTGTAAAAATCATCACCTTGAACTGGATTTGGCATACCTGAAATAAGTCTGAAGTTACTGTAAATGACTTTTAAATCTAAAGAATAACCACCAAATGAACAGTGAAATTAAATGTTTATCTTAAATATTCTAGGTTAGCTTCTCATGAGTTAATAAAATAATCTGTATTTGAAATGATTAATGTTGACTTCATATTTCTGGCCACATAAAGTATTGTCATTGAAATTCAGTGATCCTAGATCAGTATAATAGAGGAAAGGGACCAGGAGGCGGGAGAAGAAGAAAGGAAAGGGGAAATGCTGGGAAATGATATTAGCCAAATTATGTTGTTATATTGTGTGAATGTTTGAATACATAACAACAAATCCCATCACAATGTACAACTTTAATACATCAATTAAAAATATGGAAAAAAGAAAGAAATTCCATGGTCTCTGTTACTGTGAGAATAGTCATATTCAGAGTTTTCAGCTAAAAATGCTGTAATTCAGAATTTATTTGCTGAACTGAATTAAGATTTTGCATTATGGCATTCCCTGTAGGAGTAATTCTGCTGTACTATGTTGGTGAGTTTGGGCAGGATGCTTAGAGCACCACAGCCCTTACAAAAATGGTATACTCCTTTGGTTTATTTCCCAGATTTGCTGGAAAAGGGTCAGAGGACAGGCTGAAATTAATGACATATGAATGCTGAACACCAATTAGAGGTGTCTTCAAAGGAATAATTAGCTAGACTTAATAAGAGGGGATTATGTGAAGAAAAAGCTTTGGGCAAATTATACACTGAAAGGAAAGAAGATATGAAACAAAGTAACTGTAGGAGATTGGAGTTGATTAATATTTCAGAAAGTGATTTATGATCTACTTGTCCTTAAAATAACATAAATTTAGTAGGCAGAGATGACCTGGAGAGGGATAGTCACTGACCTCAGACCAGGAGAAGAGGCCTGAAAGTTGAGACCTTTCTTAGTGCATACACTCTGCAATTGCTATTATAGGACCTTTATTCTCTGTATGAAAAAGGCCAGGGATTTGGCTTCCCATAACAATAATAGCAGCAGTAAACACTGGAACTGTGCTTACCATGTGCAGTGTATGCCATATATTAATATTTCATCGGTATGACATTATCAATGAATCCCCACTACAGCCCTAGGAGGTAGATACAATATAAGTGACTTGCTCAAGGTCATAGAGCTAGTTTGTATAGGAACACAGATTGGAACTTGCCAAGAAGAGAGGGGACATATACAAAACATTAGCCTTCTGCAGATACTTATTTTATTGGCAACTCTCCAGCTCCTTTCTCCTTACAACACTCTTTGCCTCTGATTTTGTCAAACATAACACCTCCCCTAGCTCTTACTTTGCTCTGTCAATCTCCTCCTCCCTACACCAAAAAGCTCCAGAGCACACAAAAGGGAAGGGAAGCTCCATCAGTGAACAACCCCCTGGCATAGGCATCCTGTCCTGCAATTGCTAAGGTTCCTTGAAAAATCCTTCATAACCTGCATGGGGTAACTCATCTAGGAACCTTCACTGCGCGTTCAGGCATGCAAATACTATCTTACTTCTAGGAAGAACTTTTTAACTTTTAACTTAAAAAATCATGATTTTAATCCTAAAAAAGTCATCAAATAATTTACTTTTGAATAGAAAGCACCTCCTCCACCCGCCATCCTCTCATCCCCCGGGCCTCAAGTCGCAGCTGCAACCACAAGGGGGCAGCGGCACCACGAAATCGGGTCGGCCGGCGTGCGCGACAGCTCGGCCATCGCTTGCTTTTGCCTGGCACGTGGCTCTCGGCCGTGGATTAGCGCAGCTGGGGACGTGGGAGGCCGCGGGCCCCGCCCCCGGCCGGCGGCGGCCCTGCGCGGCAGTCGGGGCTGCGAGCGGAGAGGCGCGGAGGGCGCGACCGGCGGGCTGGAGAGGCGGGCTGCGCGCTGCCTTCAGGGCTCTAGTTGGTGCTCCAGGGCGCAGGTAGCACCGCGAGCCCCTTGGGCGGGGCTCGGGCTCGGGGCGCCGGTATCGGACCTCCAGCCGGGGCGCCAGGACCATGGCGCTGCGCGCCCGGGCGCTGTACGACTTCAGGTCGGAGAACCCGGGAGAGATCTCGCTGCGGGAGCACGAGGTGCTGAGCCTGTGCAGCGAGCAGGACATCGAGGGCTGGCTCGAGGGGGTTAACAGCCGCGGCGACCGCGGCCTCTTCCCGGCCTCGTATGTGCAGGTGATCCGAGCCCCCGAACCCGGCCCGGCGGGCGACGGCGGCCCGGGCGCCCCGGCTCGCTACGCTAACGTGCCGCCCGGCGGCTTCGAGCCCCTGCCGACTCCGCCGCCCGCCTCCTTCAAGCCGCCACCCGATGCCTTCCAGCCGCTGTTGCAGCCTCAGCAGGCGCCGCTGCCGAGCACCTTCCAGCCGCCCGGCGCTGGCTTTCCATACGGTGGGGGCGTCCTGCAGCCGTCGCCTCAGCAGCTCTACGGCGGCTACCAGGCCAGCCAGGGCAGCGACGATGACTGGGACGACGAGTGGGACGACAGCTCCACGGTGGCCGATGAGCCTGGCGTGCTGGGCAGCGGCACCTACCCGGACCTCGACGGTTCTTCGTCGGCGGGCGGCGGCGCGGCTGGCCGCTACCGCTTGTCTACCCGCTCCGACTTGTCGCTGGGCTCCCGCGGTGGATCGGCACCGCCACAGCACCACCCGTCGGGAGCCAAAAGCTCTGCCACGGTGAGCCGCAACCTCAACCGCTTCTCCACTTTTGTCAAGTCAGGTGGGGAGGCCTTCGTGTTGGGCGAGGCGTCGGGCTTCGTGAAGGATGGGGACAAGCTATGCGTGGTGCTAGGGCCCTACGGCCCCGAATGGCAAGAGAACCCCTACCCCTTCCAGTGCACCATCGACGACCCCACCAAGCAGACCAAGTTCAAGGGTATGAAGAGCTACATCTCCTACAAGCTGGTGCCCACACACACACAGGTGCCGGTGCACAGGCGCTACAAGCACTTCGACTGGCTGTATGCGCGCCTGGCTGAAAAGTTCCCTGTCATCTCTGTGCCCCATCTGCCTGAGAAGCAGGCCACAGGCCGCTTTGAAGAGGACTTCATCTCCAAGCGTAGGAAAGGCCTGATCTGGTGGATGAACCACATGGCCAGCCACCCAGTGCTGGCACAGTGTGACGTCTTCCAGCACTTCCTGACCTGCCCCAGTAGCACAGATGAGAAGGCCTGGAAACAGGGTAAGAGGAAGGCCGAGAAGGATGAGATGGTGGGCGCCAACTTCTTCTTGACCCTGAGCACACCGCCCGCAGCAGCTCTGGACCTGCAGGAAGTGGAGAGCAAGATAGATGGCTTCAAGTGCTTCACCAAGAAGATGGATGACAGCACGCTACAGCTCAACCACACTGCCAATGAGTTCGCGCGCAAGCAGGTGACGGGGTTCAAGAAGGAGTATCAGAAAGTGGGCCAATCTTTCCGTGGCCTGAGCCAAGCCTTTGAGCTGGACCAGCAGGCTTTCTCAGCAGGCCTGAATCAGGCCATTGCCTTTACCGGAGATGCCTATGATGCCATCGGCGAGCTCTTTGCCGAGCAGCCCAGGCAGGACCTGGACCCAGTTATGGACCTGTTAGCGCTGTATCAAGGGCACCTGGCCAACTTCCCGGATATCATCCACGTTCAGAAAGGTAAAGCCTGGCAGGTAGAACAACTGGTATGGAATGTATCCTTCAGGCTAAAAGCTGTGACTTTGACAGCTGTAGGCTTCAGACTTGTATTTATTCCACAGGTCCGGGAATCAGTAACTGGGATATGTCTGCCTAGACTTTTCTCTAGAGCTTTTAGTGGATTGTGAGACAGGTACCTTCCAGTCAGGGAGTAAGTACTTTGCAGAGAAACTTCTGAAAGTACTTTTTATGGCAATGCTATCATTTAGAATTTGAATAGTTGGGTAATGAGCTGCTCAGATCTGTAATCTTGTGACTGGGATGGAATTAGCAGGGGACCCAAACCATGTTAGGCATCCATTTGAACACTGCAGTGTCACGTAGTATGTGAAGAAATAATGGGGCAGAATTGGATGCCTGCAGATAAAGGTAAGTCCTGCTTTCACTCTCCACACCTCAGTCTGTGTTGTTAGGGGAATTAGGATCATTTCTCTTGAACTGGGGCTGTATAAAAACTTTTTGCATAGGATTCTTATTTGCAACCTTTTAAATTAAAGTAAGAGGCTCACTCTAATTTCAGGAAACCAACTTGGTGTTTTTGAGTTTGGAACCTATTAACCTACTGAAATTAAGAATGTTTACGAAAATGGCTTAGGGGAACTACATAGAATTCATAGAATATTAACACTATATCTGGGAGCAGTGCTTCTGGTATCCCAGTGAGCTGGCTGTCTCACTGTCAGTATGTTTTAGTAGTTAGTTGTCAGTGTTCCTAGCATTCCCAACTTTTGTTAATACACTGGGATTTGCATTTTTTGGTGTGTGTGTGACTTGTAGCTGTATTGCCTGTCCTAACATTGCGTACTAATTCACATTCTCATATAGTGTCTAGATTGGTAGAATGGAGAGGTGCTGTAGTTAGGGAGGCCATCTTTACTGTGAGAGCCTGTGCAGGAGTAGGGTGGAAAGAGACATCTAATCTAGCATCTCTGGCTGGCAGAAACCTCCTTGGGTAACCAGCTCTGGCCTTCAGTGATGAGGTTCTCACTGCTTTTCCAGGTGGGCCAGTCTGTTTATGAACAACTGATCCTTGAAATGTTCTTTTGTGTTTTGAACTGAAGTTCCTTTCTTCTGATTGTCTTTTTGTACCATGGAACCACACTTAATACATCTAATTCCTTTACATGTCAGGCCTTTAGACATTTGGAGATAGCCGACTCCTTTCCACTTCCTTCCTCTCTGGATCTCTCCTTCCCCTTCCAAGTGTGACTAGACGGACTTCTGACTCTTAACGTAGGGGAAGGAGGAGGTGAAAACATCTAGAAGTGGTCTTGAAACTGCTGTTGCTGCTTGTCAGATGCAGTACCCTGAACATTGCAGTACTAATTTTAGTAGGGAATAGTAACTTTCTTGGCAGTTTCCAATTTGTAAACGCAATCTAAGGTAGAATTCGCTTTTTGAGTAATAATACTGCTATTGAAGTATAGCAAGCCTGCGTTTGTACTCTCTTTTTTGCATCAGTTATTAGAAATCCTTTTTGGCTAGTGCTGGTGGAACTGACTTTTTAACTCTTTCATGTGGCACTTTAACATTTAAATTCCATTTACTGCATCATTCTGGATTCATGCTGGCTGCTTATTTACACATTTCTGTGAGTTTATGCAAATTGTTAGTAAATAATTGAAAGGGGGGTGGAATCAGTACTGCAGCCCCATGCAGGTGACTGACTTGTGTACTCCAGATTGGCATCTGTTCATTTGCTCATTTTATTGTCACTCAGGCCTCAAAGTCAGCCTTTGTCAGTGCCCTGCTGTCAAAATAATGCATTAGAAAAGGTATGGTGTTTATCTGTTTTAAATTTATACTAGTAGTCCACTTAGTCTATTAAACTATCTAGTTTATTTTTTATGCATTTTGATTATACAGAATAGTGGATTTCATTGTGGCATATTCATAATCTTACAGTTGGAATTTTCTCCTGTTGCTTGGGATTTGAAAAACTTCCTTCATCAAAATTGGTGTCATTTTATGTGGTTTAAACAGATTCAAGGTCACTAAACATAATCTGCAGGAACTTCTGAAAGAATACAGGTTGACATTCAATATAGTTTGTTTCTGCTGTTGCCTTGGTGTGTAATGTACAGGGAGCCTTTGTCCCTAGATGACATGTCTTTAGAACGTACTGCCATTTAAAGCTGTAGTGTGCCATACATAAAGCTAGAAGCTTATAACCAGTATTTATAAAGGATGCCAGGGTCGGCGATTTTTAGGAGTACAAATGAGATGCAGATCACAGGCCAGGGGAGAGCTTTTTAAGCATGTTCAGGACTTGTGGCTGGAAGAGCAGCCGGACTCCTCTCCCCACCGGACTCCTCTCCCCACCCCTTAACTACGCAGTTGCTATTGGAACTGCCATTGAGCACTTGGGGAGTTTGTTTACTGGTTGATTTCCCCCACCCCCACCCCAACTAAGGTCCCAAAGCACAATCACATCAAAGGTCTTAACTGTGTCTTTTTGAGAACGGCAGTGACAAAAATGACAATCTGTAAGCAGTTTAACCAGTATTTTGTTGTGTTTGTTAGAAAGTTTATATTTCACCTTAGGAGAAATTTTAAAATTCAAAAAAATTTCAGAATAATTGTTTCACTTCCTCAGTTCTCATCATTTAAAGTAAGAGAAAAGCAGTTTTTTGCTGCTTGGACATTTTGTGTTCTAATCATAATTAGGAGGTCTGTACTTCAGTGAGCTACAACATGATTCTAAAGTGCTTTGTAATTACTAAAGTGGTTAAGGAAAGAGATTATTTTTTTCCCCTTAATTTTTGGGGGAACAGAAAGTGACATTAGGCTCCTCTAAACCTCTTGCTTATGCAAGAGACTACTGTGGTCAGTTAGCTTTTAAAGTGTTCTGGATTCGTGCTAGTCAGTGCTGCACCCGGGAGCCACATATGTTAAATTAGAATTAAATGGGATGAAAAATTCAGTTTCTCTGTATCACTCTGGCCAGGTATCAACTGCTGCTTAAATAGCTGATGATGAGTGCATTGGACAACAGGGATATGGAATGTGTTCATTGTTGCTGAAAGTTCTGTGGGACAGCACTGTTCCACTTGGCTAACAGCCCTCTGCAGGTGACTGTCTACTGTGGGTTGGCATCAATCCGTTCATTTATTTTAGTCTCACTGGAGTAGTCACCTGTATGGGGCTGGCATTTAACTGCAGCCCTGTCCTGAGTTTCTCCAGCAGATTGATTATCTTTTAATGTGTTTTCCTGATAGTTTCTTTTTACTGGGTCATTTCATGGCATCTTTCCCAAGTAGGCTTAATTAATAAAAACTGGGAGGGGAAGCAGGTTCTGCTGGATCCCTGGTGACAGCTTCCCAGGCACTCCCCCTGTGAGCAGTGTCCAGTGGCGTGAGCATGTCCATCTGCTTGCAGCTGGCCTTCCTGGCTCGCTCACAACACACACTGGTCTTGGGTCTGGTGACCAGTACCATCCTGGTGAAGACCCAGATACAGAATGAGGGTGGGAAACTCAAATACTTTAAAATGTGGTGGACTCTCTTTTGCCTGACTTGACTCAAACCTGAAACCATTGCTTAAACTCTCCTAGGTTTTAGTGCAGTACTGGTCAGCAAAAGTGAAGAAAGCCATATTTGGTTCCTTCAGCTAAAAGAGAATTCAGAATTGTTTTTTAAAAGCAACAATGGAGTATTAGCTAAACAGACCTATTTAGGTTAATGGAGTGAAGGAAGAAGATAGTTGACTGTAGTCTGCAGTTCATTGGATGTGAATTCAGAATTTGTTTAAATCTTGAATTTTGCTTGACCTAACTGGAGTCCCTTACTTTCTTTGTACATAGGCAGCTCATTGATTCCTGAGTCAGCAGTGTACATAGGTCTGTTACTAACCTGTAACCCCTTTGGTTTTGATTTTCCTTTCTTGAAATGGTAGCATTCTATCTTCTTCTTTAACATCACTGCCTTCAATGTGCTTTATAATGGTGATGCTGGTGAGTTTGTGGTAGTTTATAGAATACATGTCATTATCCTGCATTTCATAATATATTGTTTTGTTTCCGAAGATACAATTAGGCTCTAAAGTTTAATAAAGATAAATCTGCATGGCAACAAATTGTGGTTTTGGAAGTTTTACACCTCTTGGGGCATATTGCAAAAGGGAAAGACTGTAAAAGTTAAATTATGAGAAATGTTTTCATCTTTGTTTTAAAATATGGACTAGATGGCTAGATGGTTTAGAGTAAAATTTCTTTATTCTGAAGACAAGGTATAAAATCATGTTAAATTTATTTGTTGGTAAAACCTAATTTGAGCTCTGTAAAACAGGGAGGCAGTACTAGATAAACAGACAGTGCTGTTTTCTGTACACTTAAATATGCAGAACTATTTCTTTGCTCTCAGAATGTTCCAGATGGAGCCCCTTTTTCAACAAAAAATACCTTCAGGCCCTCAGGAATGGTATACCAGTAGTGGACCTGTCAGTCCTGCAGAGTAGAATTTCACCATTGTGCTTCCTTTTACGCCCAGGAGGGTTGGTCTTCAGTCCCTCCGACATTAATTAAAGATAGCCTGAGTCCCTGCAGGGCATGCAAGGTAAGGCGGGGCTGCACTGAGGCTTTGCAGTGCTCCCCATTCTCCTTTAGCTAAAAATAGCCCTGAGAGATGATAGTGCCCAGAAGAAAAGAAAAAAGGGCTGAGAATTCAGGCTGTTAGCAAACTCATCCTTATTTGCAAACTTATCCTTATTTTGAAACCTCTGGGCTAGAAACTGAGGCCAGTCATCCCTTTTGTTTGAGATCATCTTTGTCTCACCCATTTCTCCTTTCCCTAGTATCCATCTGTTATTTTCTAGAGAGACTTCACTTCTTGCCCTAACCTTTGGCCCACTTTGTATTTTCTTAATGGAACTCAGGTAAAATCTTTAGGGCTTTTGAAATAGATGACCCAGTTCCTTAGTTAAAGTATAAATGTGACTGGCCACGGGCCATGCCATCTTGGTCAAGAGGCTAGGAGGATGCTGCTCCTTTCAACATGCCAGTGGTTTTTAGACCTCTTTTTTGAACTATGTAGGCCTCCAAAGCACACATGGAAGCCCGTTACACCCATCACAGCAGAACTGAAAAGAGACAGGGGACCTGTAGTCCTTTTCCAGTCCTCCCAGGAACTCTTGGTGCCTGTGGGCTCCATTGGACTTTCCTCTTTATTCAGAAATGTCATTTTCTCTGGTCCTCTTTGGATTTTGAAACATGATGCCAGTGGTAGAATTCAGACAATTAAGAAATTCTGAGATTCACTTGCAAACATGACTCTTCCCTTATGTGTTTTCTTTGGGCTGAATAAAAATCAATTTGTTATCTCTAAGTATTTTTAACTCAAAGCTTAATAGCAAATTAAATTTAATGTGCCATCTATTTATGAAGCTCCTTAACATTATTAACTAAATGATTATCACCAATAAAATGGTACACTAATGTTTAGCTCCACTTGATGAGATCATATCCAGAGGACAGACCTGTACCATTTTTCATCCCACATTAAAGACAGCACAGACTAGATTCTAGTTATCAGGAGAGAGGGATAGTTAGCACTGATCCTCGGAGAGTTTGTAGACTAGTGATAACAGGCTGATCAACCAACCAAGATGATGTGGTGTGCCAGGTTGCCGAGAAGCTGGGAGATTGGAGGAGGGGGCAGTCTCCTGAAAAGAGGCTGAACAGTGGAGATGGGGTGGCTTGAGTCTGACAAGGGAGCTGAATTAGCCAAGCCAAAATGTCCCATGTGCAGAGTTTCAGCACTGTAGGAGCAGGCCTGTGTTTGGACCGTTGTGGAGCATCGTGGTCAGGTGGATGCAGGTTGGGGGTAGCTTTGAACAAGTTACTCCAGCCTCCCTGTAAGCTTCAGTTCTCCCATGGCCCAGTGGGAGCACTTCCTCACAAGAGTGTCATGAGGATTGAGTGTTACAGTTCATAGTAGTGACTATTAAATGTTTGATTTTGAAAATGTAAAATGGTGCTTTTAAAATGCTAAAATTGTCTTAAAAAAAAATGCCAGTAATCTTATCCCTCCCAGCAGCCTACATATTGCCACCAGAATTGGAGGCAAAAATACAAAAGCCCAAGGAGTCATTAGTGTAGCAATGAGATGTTATATTTTAATCAGATTGTCCTGTATTGCACATCAGAAGTGATTAATGGTAACAGAGGGATAGATGCAGATGTTATTTGGAGTGGCCAGTTTGTTGTTGTACATATTAAAGAGTTTATGTAGATTGTCTCTTTCCAGTTCTTCTCCCCCTCCAAATTAATTTTGTTCTGGAGCAAATCACTTTAATATTTCTGAACTTTATTTCTCGCATTTGCAAATAATGAGGTTCACCATTTTCTTGGTTGCTTTTTAAAAGAATAGCATCATTTCTACATTGAAAATAAAATAACTCAAGTGTTCAGTAAACATTGTAGATATTGTTTCAGGCTGGTTTTCACAGTGTTTTGTCCCAGTACAAGATTTGGTAAGATAGGACCATGAAAATCCTGCTGGAAGTGGTGGTACATGCCTGTAATCCCAGTGGCTCAGAAGGCTGAGGCAGGAGGATCATGAGTTTGAAGCCAGCTTAGCCATGGTGAGGCACTACTTGTCTCTAAATAAAATACAAAAAATAGGGCTGGAGATGTGGCTCAGCAGTCAGGTGCCTCTGAATTCAATCTCGGTTACCCTCCTTGCCCCCCAATAAATCCTTTACCAACTGATGTGAAAGAACATTTATGCACATTTAGTTCAGATTAGCGTACGTGCATCCCAGGCTTACCCCAGGTGTTTCCATGTGAATGTGATTGATACCTGACCTCTAGCGGTATGTGAGGTGTCCCAGCATTCTGAAGCTACAGTGTATGGTGGACAGCTGGAGAAACTTCTCTGTGACCCTAATGAGAAGGTCTTTAGTGGGACCACTGAAGATAGAGAGATTGTGATGATGGTTCTCTTCTGCAAAGTGAACTTCATTTTGAGTTCTGAATGCTGTCTCCTCTCCAAAAGTAAAAATAATCTGAAGTTGATTTTACCTCTGTAGCTCAATTAAACTTTAGGGTAAATAAGATTTAGCCAATATGTCATTTTCATCCTTTTTCTTGGTTTGGTTTGGGTTTTGAAGTTCTGGGTTTGAACCCAGGGGTGCTCTACCATTGAGCTACATCCCCAGACCTTTTTATTTTTTACATTTTGGAACAGGGTCTTTATAAGTTGCCCAGCAGGATCTCAAACTCAAGATCCTTCTGCTTTAGCCTCCTGAATAGCTGGGATTATAGGTATGTGCCACTGTGCTTGACTCTATCTCATTTCTTAGAATTTTTTATCTCTGATTTGACTTGCCTCTTCTGCCAAAGATATTTTTATATATTACTCAGTGGATAGGAAAATAGATTAGAGAGAGGAGCTAAAATCATTAGATTTATTATTAATAGGACCCTCTAAAAGATAAAATATTTCATTGAACATCATAGTCCAGGCACTATTAAAGATGGTGGAGCTGCACCAGTGGCTTAAAGATTGCCACCCTAGTAGGGAGAGGACATATAATGAAAAATAAACACAGTAAATAAATTATAATGTATGTTGGAATATGGTATGTGTTCAGGACAAGGGATAAAAGTGGAGTGGGGCAAGAGGGCTTGGAGGGCAGGATGAAGTATTTAAAAGGATGACCAAAGTAGATCTCATTGAAAAGGTGAGATTTAAGTGGAAACTTGAAGGGAGGGGGGACTTTCCCAAGCAGATAACTGGGCGGAAAGCTTTTCAGCAGAGGGTGCAACCACAATAGTCTCCCTAGGGTGGATGTAGCAGGGACAGGGTGAGGAGCAGTAAGGAGGTGAATTGGTTGTATCTAAGTGTATTCCAGTAGGAGAGGAGGCCATAGAAGGTCACATCTGTAAGGCTTTGTAGGTCATTATCAGGATTTGGAATAAAAGTTCAAGTGAGAGAGAAGCCATTGCAGGGTTTTGAGCCAAGGGATGATATCCAGCTGGACATTTTAATAGACTACCTTCAGTAGTTGCGTTGAGAATAGGGGAAGGACATCTCAGATCCAAAGAACCATGTGCACAGAAGTCAGGCTCAATCCTGGTTGCCTCAGAATCAACTGGTGGCTGAATGGTTACAAGTGTAAATTGGGCCCAACCTGGATCTATCGAATCTGAAGGTCAGTATCATGTTGTCTGGGTATTGATGGTCTTCAAAAAGTGCCTCAGGTACTTCTGAGGTGCTTCTGACTTTATAGCTGCTATTGGAGGTGATGGAGGAGCCATTATGGAAGAACCATGAGGTATTGATGTGGCTAGAGTTATACTTTTCGTGGACAGGTCCTGATAGCAAGAATCATAGGTGGCTTGGGGTAAAGTGAAATGGGCAGCTCTGCAATAATTCAGGCAAGACTTGATAAAATCCTAAATGAAGGCAGTGTGGTAGGGGTGGGAGGAGAAGGAGTTAGAGAGTCTACTTGTCTGCAGGAGTGGGGAAAGGGGACAGGGAGGATTATAAGATGACCTGCAGAGCAGGACTGTGGGGCCACCAGTGGAGAGATGACTAGAGATAGTTTGAGGCAGAGGTCTGCAAATGGTAGCCCACTGGCCACATCTACCAAGGCCCATGCTTGTGGATGGCACTTGAGCTAAGGGTGATTTTTATATTTTTAAATAATTCTGGTTTTAGTGATTATGTAAGTACCGACATAATAGCCTCAATTTTGCCTGTTGACTTGCAAAGCCTTAAATAATTACTATCCAGCCCTTAAAGAAAATGTTTGTTGACCTTTTGACGTGGAGGACAGACAGGTAAGTGAAATTTCCACTCATATTCCCATTCAGCCACTGCTTATTGAGTACTAACTCTGTGATTGTCAGTATTATAGGCATGAGGTATATGTTGTCTTTTTTTAAAAATTTTTTTTTGTAGTTGTAGATGGACAGCATGCCTTTATTTTATTTATTTTTACATGGTGCTGAGGATCGAACCCAGTGCCTCACACGTGGTAGGCAAGCACTCTGCCGCTGAGCCACAACCCCAGCCCTGGTATATGTTGTCTTAATTCCATGCAGGAGTGGGTATGATAGCAGAGTGGTTATGAGCCCACACCAGAACCAGATGGGTTTGTGTGCCTGCTAGCTTCCCTCGCCAACTCATCTTCTCTCAGCTTCCGTTTCCTCATGTGTAATGTGGAACAGATACCTTTTATGGTGTTAGTGCCTCACATTTTTTAGCATTATTTATTAGCTATTGCATTCATTTCCTAGCTGCTGTAACAAGTTAACACAAACTAGATGATTTAAAACAACAGAAATTTAGTCTTTTGTGGTTCTAGAGACTGGTGGTCTGAAATGAAGGTGTTGGCAGGGCCGTGCTCCCTCCGGAGACTCTTGGAGCTTCTGATGGTTGCTGGCCATCCTTGGAGTTCCTGTCTCTGCTTCCATCTCTCTCGATGGTCACATGGCATTCTCACTGTGGATCTGACTCTCCCTTCTTTTTTAGGGACACCAGTCAGATTGGATTTAGAGCCCACCATAGATCTGGTATGACCTCACCTCAACTAATTACATATGCAAAGTCTCTATTTCCAAATAAAGTTTCAGTCACAGTTTCCAGGTGGATATGAATTTTGGGGAATGCCACTCAACCCAGTACAGTTATTAACTTTCCCAAAGGGGTATTATCCCTTTTTGGTGACAGTAAAAACTGAGGCTGAGGGAAGTTAGATTTCTAGGTTCGCACAGCTGATAAGGAGTGCCAGGACTGTAGTTCATTTTTTCCCTTGATACTAGTGTTCTTTACACTGCAGTAACCAGCATACTCACTAGAAAATTGAGTTTTGGTCTTCAGGCAGTCAGTAGCCACTAAAGATTTTAAATTAAAGAGTGATATCTTAATATTATTTAAAATAGCTAACATATTTTGAGAATTTTCGTGGTGCTTCATGTTTTATACTCATTATATCCATTTAAACTTCACGGGTGCTTTTGAGGTAAATACTCTCATTTTTCCTACTCTGCAGACAGGAGCTTAGCCACAGAAATTTAAACCTCATGGGTTTAAATTAGGCATCATGGGTGTGTGGCCTGGCTTCCTGGGGCAGGCCTTTTGGAAGTTCTTCCTACTGAATGTGCATAGAGATGAGGCTATTAAAGAAGTGCAGGCCAAGGTGGCTTCAGAAAGGAGCTGGTGAACTTGAGACCCCTGCTAGGTAGTATGGAAGGACTTGGTGAGGTGCTGGCTGTTTGGAGGAGTCTTGGGTTACCTTTGAGTGATAGAAAATAGTGAAGCCAGTAATAGAAATAGGCAGGGTAAAAAGAGCAGAAGGATTAGAAGGAAAGACAAGGAATGCAGCTGAAGGGAATCTTAGGAGATCCTATTTCCCAGGCCTTTTATTGGAAGGTAAAACCTTAGTTTCTTTTGTTCTAGGAAGATAGAGGCCTAGGCTAAAATATGAACAGAATCTGCTAAGCAGAGAAGCCCCTCCACATGGAGCAGGAAGAGTGTGAAGTGGCATCAGCTCTTGACAAGATCTACCCAGTAGCACCCAGAATCCCTAAACCAGGGCCTTCCAAGAGCCTTGGTCCTGTGCTTTCTATTTACATGTAATTAACTACATATGCTGTGGTCTACAGCATGACATTTTAACTAAATATTGATAGATGTCAGCATGAGTCATCTCCAAGTTTTCATGTTTTAATACTTGTATTTGAGTATATTTTAACTCAAATGTATTTCTAGATCTTTTGTTACCTTTAGTTAGTTATTTTTATGATCACTTTTAAGGAAGTCCAGATGTGGTGGGACTAAAGACTCATAGCTACTGGACACCTGGTCTCTGCCAGCCCAGGGAAGCAGGAATCCATGGGTGAGGGGTCTTGAGTCTAAAACAATTGTTGTAGGAGTTATTCCCAAATCTCAGTGATCATCAAGCAATGTGAGGTGCCAGCCATTGATGCACAGCAGGCGGCACTAAGGAAGACGAGAGTTCTTGAGTTGCCCCTCAGCTGGTACCACCATCCCCTATGGTCTGCTGCAAGGATTAGCATTTCAGTTACAAAGCAGACATTATTTAAGAAAAGCCCTTGGAAGAATTAATATATTCATTGGAAATATTCTTCTAACACTAACGCAGTGTTAACCATAGCGTTTTCAGAAGCCTTTATACAACTCAGGCTCCTGAAAGGCCCTTGCTCCTGACCTGTGGGTCAGGGCTCCCCTGGTGGCTTTTGTCTAGAGCTGGTGCCACTTCACACTCTTCCTAGCCCAATGTGCAGGAGCTTCTCTGTTCAGCAGCTTCTATTTGGTTTTGTATTAGCCTGGACTTCCCTTTATCTTCCTAGAACAAAAGAAATAAAGGTTTTACCTTTAATTAAAAGTAGTTTTCAAAGTTTACTCTTCTTTTTGATACAACTACATTTGTTAAAAGTGAAGGATCTACTAAACCCAAAGTACTAGCAGCTTGATTGCATATCTAATGCTGCTTTAGTAAGATTCCATGTATATATTTAGGAAGAGAAACTGTTTCTATTCTCAGATTTTAAAGGCTTCATATGTGGTTAGCCATCGGCAAATCAATATTTTCACCATTTTATCCAATTACTCTTTATTTGGAGGAGGGTGCTGAGGATTAAACCTAGGGCCTTGTGCATACTGGGCACAAGTTCTATCACTGAGCTATGCCCCCAGCTACTTATTTAATATTTATTATAAGCTGAAACATAATAATCTTTATATATGTAAATAACAATTTCCAGCAGTGAACGGCTTGTTTTACTAAAAAAAAAAAAAAAAAAAAAAGAGCCATAAGAGATCTAATCATGTGATTTCTCTCTTCATTTTTGAAACAAAGTGAACTGTGTGCATAGTGAGTAACATGTTTTAAGACATTTACACTGAAATTAATGTTTTTGTTGTTCATGCTGAATGTTCTTCTGCCCTTAGACATTAGGTGATGAATAAAGCTCAAAGAGCTACTTATTTAGGATCTGGCAAGGCTTTGCCGCCGCCCCCCCCACACCCCTTTTTGGTATCAGGAATTGAATCCAAGGGTGCTTAACCACTGAGCCACATCCTCAGCCATATTTATTTTTTATTTTGAGACAGGGTCTCACTGAATTGCTTAGGGCCTTGCTAAGTTGCTGAAGTTGACTTTGAACTTGTGATCCTTCTGTCTTAGCCTCCAGAGCTGCTGGTAGCAAGACTTTTACCTAGCACAAATTATTTATATCTTAAGTACCAAACCAGACTTAAAAACCTGAATTCTTTAATTTTTCATTAACAAGGAACTAGGCTAATTTTTCTGCAATTTATACTCCTTGTCTTGACATTCCCTCCATTTTTGAAATGGCTCTTGGGTTTGGGGTATAGCTCAATGGTAAAGCACTTGCCTAGCATACTCAAGGCCCTGAGTTTGATCCCCAACACTGCCCTCCCCCCCAAAAAAGAAAAAGTAAATAAAATGGCTGTAAAGTTATTTGTTGTTTATTACATTTTTAAATTGAAGGTAAAGTTTAAATTTATCTTTGAATTTTGATAGTTCTTGGCATTAGGGACTTTTAGTCCCTTCAAAAATTACTTTCACTGGCTGGAACTCAGTATTAATATTTGCACCCTTCAGAGTTTATTAGCATGGTCTGTACTTAGAGCCCACTTGGTATGATTTGATTCAGGAATAGAATTTCAAGGGCCTAGAGATGGTTTGTGGGTCACTCATCCCTGAGATATAGGCTTCCAAGGGGGTTTGGCATGCACTGTGTGTTTTGAGGCTGCTCTGTGGGGTTTGAGATGGCCATGAATGAGGTAGCCTCAGCAGGCCAGGTTCAAGGGAACTGCCTGAGTAGAGCAGATCAAGTTCACACTCAGCCAGCCACCCTTAGTAACATTATTTAGTTTTCCTAAGCTTTACTCTGCACCCTTAAAAATGGGGGTGATGAGTGCTTTCCTTTTGGAGTTGAAGAAGAGAAAATGAGACACATGAAGTGCAAGACTCTCAGGTTTGCACAGAGGAGGTACTCTTGTGTGACTGCTTCCTGGCATATAGCCACCTATCTTGTGTGTTAGGTCAACCTTTTTTTTTCTCTTTCTTTCTTTCTTTCTTTCTTTCTTTCTTTCTTTCTTTCTTTCTTTCTTTCTTTTTTTTGAGATGTTTTTATTCAAAAGACTCACAAAATAAATACTGGAATAGAGAGAGAAAACAGTAATTAATAAGTGAGTGGGACCAAAAGAGAGGAAGGAAGGAAAGGGGACAGGAAGAAGTTAAGTTATCAGGGACCTCAAATGGGTGTGGATACCAGTGAGGAGCCCTAAAAATAAAATAGGTCACATTGACCAAATTAGCATTTTCTGCAACATCTTACATGTTGACAGGAATGAAGAAAAACAGTGAGTCCAGTCTCCACTCAGCTGTCCTTGTGCCCCACAGCCTGTCTTGTTCTGTGCCCCACACCTTGGCTTCAGTTTTCTGGGGGAAGGTCGGAGGAAGACTGAAAAGCTACTTAATGTTTTCGGCACATTCAAGAATTAAAAATTAAATAAGGTGCTCTCTTTCTGTCTTTTAAGGAAAAGAAAAACCAGCCTTTGGATCCTTGTTGCTTAGTGACTGGGCCTTTTGTGTAAGTGGTTTGGGGAGGAACAAAATATACTGAAAAGAAATTTGGGTGAGAAAAGAAACAAAGTTGAGGTGCACAGGGGGACCACGGGGTTGAGTGCTTGGAGCAGAGAAGCTCTGCTGGGCATGAAGAGGGGAAACTGGAAGGGACTAGGCAACTTCTTAAAGGGAGTACGGGGCTGGCCTTGGTTAAAATTTCCGAGGCAGAACAGTGAATGAGGAGTTTTTCCCAGTTTTGCTAGGTCAGAAGTTGCCAGGAAAGTTGTTTCTTTCCACAAATCAGAAGCAGAGGAACGCGGAACAGTACAGTTCAGTGAAGTGCAGATGCATTTGTTAGTGTGCTTGTTTATTTAGTTTAACTTGCAGTGGGTTTTTAATATGTGCTAAGGGGCTAGATGACACCAGAGCTAACCTACTCTCATTTTAGAAAAAAGACAGCAACATTGCCATGCTTTTTGAACATTAGCATAAAATGAGGGTGGTTGTTGGTTATAGTTTGAGACCTTTAAGAGAATGAGCATTGCCAAATAATTAAATTATTTTGTTTTACATTCATGGCAAACACAAATAATACAAAATTCAGTACATATTGTATTATAAAGGAAGTTATTTCTTGCTTTGCTCTTTGATCATGAACATATTTTAAAATTATGTAAGGTGGTTTGCACTGCTGAGATATAAAGGTAGGAGAGATGGATAGAAGTGTATTTAGGACTACAGATTTCTTTGGAGCTGGATTTGGTGAAAAAGAAGTGGGGCAAAGTGCCTTTCTTTGGGACTAGGCAATTGCGATAAGTATGAGATTGAACCCTGTTAGGAACTTTGCATGGACAGAGTGTCTGCATCAGAGTCTTTGAAGTTTTGTTAGTAACAGGTCCAACAGCAAGACAAAAACATTAGTTTTTCTTTTCACTCTCAAAATGTGGAAAAGGAAGGGCCCTTTGCAGCAGTGTAGCAGGGTAATCTCCATCTCAAGTCTCATTCACACTTCCTCTCAGTCTGTGATCACAGGCTGGACAGATGATCTCTTCAAAGTGACACCCTGCAAGGAATGGACAGTGGAAAGGGCAGAGCTGGCAGGCAGCTAGGAATGGTGGCTTCTTTGCCAAGAATTGGCAGTGAGACTTTAGACAGATGACTCCACCTCCTGTTTGTAAGATTGAGAGAATTATACCAAAAATTTTTCCTGAGGCCCTTTTAGCTGAAATCGGTCAATCTGGCACTAGCTCTGCCGGTCACACTTGTGGATCAGCTGTGGCTGGCCTTCCCTGGGCCTGGAGTGATCTGAAGGACCTCAGGGCTCCTGCTTCTCTTTTAGGAATGAGGCCCCAGGGTTATTCCTGAGTGAACTTTCTGTTCTGTGAAGAATCCTAGTAATTCGCCAAACTAATTTAATAATTAAATTGAATGTTCAACTCAAACTAATTTAATAATTAAATTGAATGTTCAACTTTGTATGAGGGCATTTTCTTTGTCTCTTTTTCCTCCTTTGCTGACTTCCCTGGGGAAGGGACAGTTGGAATGTGCTCAAGGCCACAACCTGCAGTACTTGTGCCTGGTCAGGATGTTGTGAAGTACATTGCCTCACTTCCAGTAACTTTCAGTAATACTTTCTCCTGTACTCTGTGTACATTTCAAGAATTTAATTCCAGTCATATAACTGGGGGAGACTGCACTACTTCATATGTTACCTCTGAACCAGTAATTCTTCTGAACCAGGAATTTCTGAAAATCCCTATGTTTTTTAAAAAGTACATAGTCACACTGCCCGGTGTTGTCAGTCCTTTCTGCTTCATAAGAAAATCTTCACATGACTACGTTGTTCCAGATGTAGCCAAGGAATGTCTGTTAGCCCAGGATATAGCATCACAGCCATATGCTATACCCCGTTATAAAATGTTTTGCCTCTGATCACCCCACTTAGTATTTCCGTATTGGTGCCTTATATTTGTACATAATTGTGGGATTCATTATGTCATATTTCTATATGCACATAACATAATTTGCTCATTCTCCTTCCTCAGTACCTTTCCTTTCCCTCCCGTCCACCCTCCCCAATCCACCTGCTCCCCCCTCTGTAATTTTTACCATTATTTTAATTAGTGCATTATCATGATGTCTAAGCAGGATCCATCATGTGCATGGACATAGCATAATTTGGTAGATTTTGTTCTTCAGTACTTCTCCCTCCCTCTGCACCCCCTTCTACTTTGTCACCCTTCTGTTTTTCATAAGATGACCCCCCCTTTCTTATTCCTTTTTTCTCTCTACCTTTTGCATATGAGAAAAAACATTTAGCTCTTGACTAAGCCTAGCTTATTTTGCTTAGCTTGATGTTCTCCAGTTCCATCCGTTTATCCACGAATGCCATAATTTCATTCTTCTTTAGGACTGAGTAGAACTCCATAGTATGGGCACCTGGGCTGGTTCCATAACTTGGCTATTGTGAGTTGTGTTGCTGTAAACCTTGGTATGCATGTATCACTGTAGTATGCTGATTTTAGTTCTTTGGTATAAATACCGAGGAGTGGGATAGCTGGGTTATAAGGTGGTTCTATTTTGTACTCATTTATAGTATAACCAATAATATATGAGTATATCTTTTCCCACACATCCTCACTGGCATTTATTATTTGTATTCTTGATGATTGCGCTTCTAAGTGGAGATTAAACTATTCCCCTAACCATGACCTTTATGTGATTTTTTAAAAAATTTTATTTTAGCAATGCTAATTTTGACCTTAGACTTCATTGTGTCATTTCTTCCCCTATTCTTTCCTTTCCCTTTTTGGTTTTGAAAGCAGGGTAGTGATGATAATGTTTGGTGGTGGGGCTGGCCAGAGGCTGGTTCCTCTTAAATTAGCCACTTAAGAAATAGAGCTTTTGAAATTGTTGCTTTTTTTTTAATATAAATTCTATAATAAAAATGTGTGGTCCCTTTCCTTAGATTTTGGATTTTAGCTTTTATTTTACTCTCCTTTTGGATGTGGCAAAAAATGCTGAGAGAATGCTTCAAAGATGCTGTAATGTCTGTTACAGCCCTGCAGCTGGTTGGATTGTACCTCTGCCGTTGTTTCTTAAGCCACTACAAATTACTTGAATTTTAAAAGCTATCCTAGAAGTACCAAGCCTATAATGATCTAACTCTGCCCCAATAGTTTTCTTCTCTAACCTCCCATTCCTTAAGTGCTAGATCTCACTGAAAACTTTGCAACCTCTGCATTTCTTGTTATATTTGAAATTTTAAATATGAAAGATGTGAAGCATAGAAGTATGTATGATAATGTCTAGCTTGAGAATTGTCAGATCAACTGGGAAAACAATTGATTACAATAAAAAACCCCAAATTCTCTAAAAATACCATTTCACTTCTCACTGATGCCTGTGATATCACTTCTACTAGAAAAACATTTCTGCTTTGCTCTGGTGTGAACTCAGAGTCTAGGAGCTCAGTGGTTAACAGAGACAGATGGAGCTGAGGGAAGCTTCCTGGGACTCCCACAAAGCAGTTCTGTGTGTCACCCCCCACATGTTTAAGCACCCTTGCCATTTGTCCATATGTGTGGGTTGGCTGTTTAAAATTTGCTACATTTATTTCTGTTAATCCTCAGTCAGTAAACTAGTAAATTAGCTTCTATAACAATTAGCTTTTCTTTTTCATAGAAAAGACAACCCTTACTGTTTTGTTCGAATGTTTAGGAAAAATGACTTGGAGGTTATAAAATTAATTTTTTTAAATGATTCTTTTGTGAAAAAAAATATTTTTTAAAACTTGGCAGAATATTGTATAGAAGATGAACTTTACTTGGTTTACAATGTTGAAGGCCTTCGGAGTTTTGATTCCATTGGAGTGTTTGTAGCCAGTTGTTCTCTTCTTATAGAAGGAGCCAGGCTATTGTCTCTTGCTTAAGATGTGTTCTAGAATGCTTGTGGTTTTTATTTTTCGTTTTTTAGTATATTTGTCAATTTATTTTATAGCTAATCGTCTTGCTTTCTTTTGAGGGTGGATCTAGGAGAAGATAAGTTCAGCTATAGTTAAAGGAGTTTATTTTTTCTTTTTAAAAAATTTGTTCTAAATCATGGGTACAATTTTGTGGAGACATAATTGTCCTTGATTACTTGCAGCTCTCCATAGTCTATGAGTTGTACATTTATAGTATGCTATTTAATGCCTTTATATGCTATGTTATATAGGTCATTAATTGTTTATTCATATTTGCCTGATCACCTCAGAAAATAATTTGAGCCCCTTAAACAGAAGTGACACCTATTTTTTTACAAACACACACACATTTCCTCCTTGTCCCACTGTTCCTGCAGTCCTGACATGTAATGCTAGTGGATTTGAATTGCATTCAATGGGTCAAACTGAAATTTGAAATGGAATTGACTTGTGAACACTTACTCTTCCAAATCATTTGTCTTTCCTAATTTGCAAAATAATTTTTTTTCTGGGTGTTCAATTGTACCAAAACGGAGACAAAGCCCAAAGCCCTAAAGGAATTACATATAATAATTTTGGTGGTAGTTCAGAATTTCTGTCATCCTCCAATAGGATCTAAGTAGCTAGAGGGTGGGAGGAAGGAAAAGAGGGAGGAGTGAAAGGGAAGAAAAGGAAAAGAGAAGGCACTCCCCTGCTTGGTCTTAAGTTCGGGTGTAGACTTTCAAAATAAGTTTGTGTTTCTTGTTCAGTATTTTGTCTTAGGTACCCTAATTGAGTTGTTACAAAGGTAAGAAAAGCATGTATCTTAGACAAATTAAGGAAATTTACGGGTGCAGTTAGTGAATTGAATTAAGTAAGAATTCCAGCGGAAAATTTTCAAATTTAAACAATTTATACACTAACAGTGTTTTCTGAATTATATGTTAAAACAAAAACTGGGGCCATTTTAAGGAAGGTGAGAAAGGAAACATTGGTGAAGTCCAGGCGCCAGGGGGAGTGGGCGGCTGTGACCAGGAGGAGAGGAAGCAGCTGACTCCCAGGTCCACTGGTTTTTATCCCCTGCACCCTGCTCCCATCCTGGCTCACCTTGCTTCATTGTCTGCTCAGTTATGATTTTCTTTTCTGCATATTTGAAGTGTGTGTTTTGAAGTTAGTTATGCATTCAGATCCCATCCTCTTACTGGGTTTCCTGGGTGACTTTCAGGCTCCAGATGCTGAGTAACTGCCTCAATTTCCTTATACAAATAGGAGAACTATCTGTTGCAAGCTACAGTGAGAGTTCCAGACAGTCTGGAAAGTGCCTAGTATATATTAAGATTATTTGGGTCAGTTGCCATTTACTGTCTGTCTGTTCCTATTCCCTATGCCTCTTTGCCATCCTCAGCACAGGGCACGGTATGTAGTTGTCCCTCTGAGTATTTTCTCTTGTGACACAGTTCATATGTGATCTTGGGGAAAGCCACATCCAACTCCCATGTGGAATTCCACCATTGTGGTCCTGTTCCACTTTGTGTTCATGTAGTAAGCCTTTGCTGAGTGCCTTGCCATATGGCTTCTCTTGTGAGGTTTGGAGGATGGGAACTAGTTATACATGTTTGATTCTCCCTGTCCTGTCAGTGTGTACTATTCATGGCAGGCCTTCTGAAAATGTTCCATAAGGTAATTAAAACTCTTGCCTCAGAGCCCAAACTTTTGGGGGCTTTAAGAATAGCAGCATTGGGGCTGGGGTTATGGCGCAGTGGTAGCGTGCTCGCCTAGCATGCGTGAGGCACTGGGTTCGATCCTCAGCACCACATAAAAATAAAATAAAGATATTCTGTAAACCTACAACTAAAAAACAAATATTTAAAAAAAAAAAGAATAGCAGCATTGAGTTATTTACTAATAGATCTGTACTTGGAAGAAAAATGGGTCTTAGCTTTTTTCTTGGCTCCTTTAGTATGCACTCTTAGAGAGTTTAAAGTTTTTAAATACTAGAAGGTCCTTAGGCCTAACAGATATTATAATACTTATATCCAGGGGTTTTGAAAAGGTATACTGATATGATATGGTTTGGAAACCTCAGATTTTTTCATGTCTAAATTGGTGGTTGTAGATACATACCTGCAATTCTATATAATAGAATTTGTTTCTAAAAATTATGGTGATCTAATTTGGAGTTTGATAGGCTGCAACTCTGTCAACATTCACACAACTCTGGCCAAGCTTCAGAGCTTCTTATGGCCAGACTCTGGTAAAAAGCCAGAGTCAGTTCACCTGAGTCACTTCTCTTAATTTTCTTTCTCTCTCTTTTAAGCCATTTTAGAGCATGTGTTTCATGATTTCATATTCTCAGCTGACTTTTTAAAAAATTTTTTCCCTTGATTTCTATCTCCTATAACTTTCTTGATCTTTTCAACTTCAATTTCTGTATATAAAATGTGAAACCTGTATAAATATATCAGAGGTAATGTGTTAAAAGAATTTTTTTTCTTTTGGTGTGGAGTGGCCTTTCTCTTTTTTTATATACAACAGGCAAATTTTAGTGCTTTATTGGTACTGCCAGATGAAGAAGGAATGTTAAAAGTGCTGTACTTTCAGGGTGGTGGCTTCTTAGTCTTTAGGGCAGGGGTCTTCCTGAGGCCCTGTTGACTTGTGTGGGTCCTCTTCATCTAGCAGAGCTCACTTCTTTCCACCAGGCAGAGAGGCAGATGTGGTGGGCGTGGGGGCGGCTGTGCCCTTGCTGTGCCAGCATGTCCTCCATGCTGCAGGCCTTTACTCATTTAGATGTTTTTTAGAATTCATGAATGAAAACAAATGTGTGGGTATGCACCTAAATATATTTATCTGTATAAAATTTGTTATCAGTGGTTTTTCATTTCTCAGCTACTTGATGTGTGCAAAGAAAAGCACACTCTTTTACCTTTAAGAATTTTATTTAGTACCAGTTTATTCTGTATTTTGTAGTAGATTTGAGGAAATTTACAAACAGGGTAACTTTTCTTGTAGGTGTCCTCATGGGTACAACTGAATGTTTCTGAAGCAGTCTGTCAGCTTCTGACTTCCTAAACTAAGGCTGTCTCTTTTTTTTCCCCTCAAGAGTGCCAAGTTCTCAGACCATCAGGCTCTTAGTTTCTCTCCATGTTCTCTCTCATCTTTCAGTATGCTTTAGTAGGAGTGCTGGCTACAGTTGGGAAATCTGAATTCATTTTTTCCTCCCCTGCCCACTTAAAAATTTTAAGCTCTCTATTTGACTAAGAGAGCTTTTATGTATTATTTTTCTCCATATTTTTTATTGGTGCATTATGGTTGAACATAATGGTGGCATTTGTTGTTACATGTTGGTACATACACACAATGTAACAGGATAATTTGGCCAGTATCATTCCCCAGTATTTCCCCTTTCCCTTCTCTCCTCCCTCCCCCTGGTCTCTTTACTCTACTTACTGATCTCCCTTTAATTTATATGAGACACTCCCCACCCCAAAGACACACACACATATCTTTTTTTCTTTCCTCTCTCACTTCCACATATGAGAGAAAACATGTGATCCTTGACCTTCTGAGTTTGGCTTATTCACTTAACATTATGATCTCAAGTTGCATCCATTTTCCTAGAAATGACATAATCTCATTTTTCTTATGACTGAGTAAAACTCCATTGGTTTATATATATCATATTTTCTTTATCCATTCTTCTGTTGATGGACTCCTAGGCTGGTTCCATAGTTTGGATAGTGTGAATTGTGTTGCTATAAACATGGGTATGCATGCATTGCTATGGTATGATGACTTTAATTCTTTAGAATAAATACCAAGGAGAAGTATAGCTGGGTCATGTGGTTCCATTTCTAGTCTTTGGAGGAATGTCCATACTGATTTCCACAGGAAAATCTGAATTCTTAAACTGGCTGTGCCCAGGTGCTTTGGACTTTTAACAATTACTTGTTCCCAAGAATCCATGAATATCCTGTATTTTCTACCACTAAACATCCCCAACCTTTTGTGTGTTCACATGACTGTGCTTGCAGGGGAGGATCCATTCTTACATGCCACCTATCAAAGTGATTGATTCCCATGTCCTCACACTAGCACACCCCCTGGTGTTATTTCTTGACAAGAAGCTATGTATGGTACCTCTAGGCATCATTCCTGGGTCATCATTAGGGCAGACTTAAAATTTACTGATGGCTACAGTCCCTAAAAAAAAAAAAAAAAGCAATGAATTCTAGTTGATTAAGTCCCTGATACTCCAGTTATGGATCTCCAGGTAGAAGAAGTAGTCAGGATGAGGCATGCATGCCCCTTACCATCAGGCACTTCAGCTAGGCATGTACTCTAGATGAACAGGGAATGGCCTTGCCAGCCCCAGTATGAGTGGCCTTTAACTGTACACTGGTAGTGTTGCCAAGCACCTCCATGGCTGTGGTATGAATTGCAAAAACAGCCCGAATTGGTATGAACACATTTCAGAGATTGGTCCTAAAGTCTGATACAGTAATGCTTTAGTGAAACTTCCTGAAGTGGGTTTGCATCCTCTATGAGGTATTGTTTTCATAACATAATTCTCTTGAAATGAATGGATATAACAGTGCCACACCTTTTAAGAAAGTGAAAACTGCAGTTTCTTGGTTTGTCTTTTTAAGGACAGTTCCTTGTACTTTATTAGTTGTTAAGTGTCGCATCTCTCAAGAACTGCTAAAGGTACCTGATTAATATGGCAAATGCTAGTTTTCAATGAAGTGAAATTATAGCAATGATAATGTTCAAAAACATTATCAGATTTCTTTCTTTTTTAAATGATTAATTATAGTCACCACTTTAAATTCTAAAGGACTTTAGGCGAGTATTTACAACACCTAAGATTCTGTGTAACATGTAGCCATATCATTGGGATATGTGTACGTGTATTTTAATTAACCAATTATTGTTCTTTTTAATCACAGGAGCTCTTACCAAAGTAAAGGAGAGTAGGCGACACGTGGAAGAAGGGAAGATGGAGGTCCAAAAGGCTGATGGCATTCAGGATCGCTGTAACACTATTTCTTTTGCCACTTTGGCTGAAATTCATCACTTTCATCAAATTCGAGTAAGAGACTTTAAATCACAGATGCAGCATTTCTTACAACAACAAATAATATTTTTCCAAAAAGTGACCCAGAAGTTGGAAGAAGCTCTTCACAAATATGATAGTGTTTAATGACTGGACATTGGATTGTGAACTTTTTTCAGTTCAAGAATAATTTCTACAGCAGAATAAAAACTGCTGTCAAAGAGCTATTGCCAACTATCAGTGGTGGTACAAGGATGGTTTTGTGTTCAACTGAAAGCCAGCTGATGATATAATTATGTAGGAGAGAAACTGTTAATATGGCTATATCATAGAAACAGTACCACACATTGTAACTAAATTATACTATGTATGCCTACACTACCATTGTAACTTTTGGAATAATGATTATACTATTTGCCTTATTGCTTTTTGAAGTATGGGTATTTTAGTGCATACTTTGTAGACCTCAAAACCCATGAAGGGTCTCAAAGAAGCTGGCTGGATAAAAGCCTGCTGTGGATGCCTTTTCACTCTCAGATTGGGATTACCTAAATTCAACCTGTTCTCTGTTTACAAACTCCAACTAGAGCAGCTATGCGACTTTGTGCCTTTAGACTCTTGGTTTTTCATTTTGCGCCCCCCCACCCCCACCAAGGAAGCCACAACTTTTCTGATTGAAAGAGTGAAAGGTTAGTGTACATGATGACAAACTGGTTGTAAATTCATATTGGTGGGGGTGGAGTGGGAGGATCAGCTGTTATCAGTCTGCACAGCAAGTATTATCTCCTGATAAGATGCTGGTGAATGCAGAGGAGTGAGACTCGGTACTCATCTCTCGATATGAAGTCTATTAGGGAAGATACAGAGCACTGTATTTCCTTAGATGCTACAGTAGCATAGCCTCTTCACGCAAGTGTCCTGAAACCGGGCATGAGGATTTCAGCAAACACGTCTTATAATGTGGAGAAGGAGTCTGATTAATCAGGGGAGACAAGTACAGAATCAGTGACAATACACACTTGGTTTCAGTTCCTGGGAGGGTTTTCTCTTTCTTTTCTTTTTTTAGCTTGAAGGTTTTCTTTTAATATTCAGGTTTTTTTTGTGTTTGTTTGCTTTTAAATGGATCTACACTGTTAACTGATTGAGACTCCACTGTGATTCACTCGTTTACTTAATCAAAAACTTTTCAGGGATGTCTGTAAATTTCAGTGTTATACGTGATAAAAGTGGTGTTGGTTGATGTAAGGAGGGACCAGAAATAATTTCTACTATTCCAATACTGAAGGAAAAAAATTACTGATTTATACTGTGCTGAAAAGAAGAAAGTATTGATTAAAGCCCCCCTGCCCAGCATTTAACCTTAAAAACTATTTTAAATGTATTTTATTATAAGGGAAATACAAATGGCTGATAAATACCAAAAAGATTCAAAAGCAGCTTAATTTAAAAAGCACAAAGATTTTGGCTTGAAATGCCAAAATCTCAAATGTTTTTATAGTTGTTGAGCTAAATAATGTGATTCTTGAGTTTACTGATTTAAAAACTGTCACTGAAAGGTTAGAGTATCTACTGTTTTTATGAAATCAAACTTAATGCTGCCTCAGAAATCCCGGTACTGAAATGGTAACATGGAAGTAAAGAGATCGGTATGAAATAGTGGTGAGTCACAATGATTAAAAAAAGATTGGTTTGCAGAAAGGCATAAGAAGAAAAGGGTATGGGAATAGTTACTCAACAGCACATTTACTCTCTCAAAATAGTAGTCTCATATGGGTTGGATTTTTAAGATCAGATTATCATAATTTTGATCTTTGGTCAAAATTTTTTGTCTTATAATACTTAGAGCCAGATTTAACATCATGTAGCTTTGTCTACTACAGATATGTGGAAATGCCACCAAATATATTGTTCTCTAAAGAGTAACTTTCTCTTGATTGAAAAATACACTTCTTATAAACAAAACCCATATATAAATATATACATAAATTAATTTTATTGCAGAAGTTTGAAAGTTATAATTATAGCATTTGAGTCTGTATTGGACAAATAAGCACTATGCTTTTCAAATGATTTGAAAATCACATTTATTTGCCTCTTTATTTTGATGGTGGTTTGGTTTTTTTTTTTTTTTTTTTAAAGTAAAATCACTAAACTTGTGCAATGGTAGCATGGAAATTATCTGAGGTATCTTTGTATGATTGTGCTTTAGCCAGGGTGGACATAGCTTAAATTATAAAAACTAAAGATTAAAGTACAAAAAAGTATAAGTTCATGCTGCCTATTTCTAAGAGGACTTTTGTTCTTCATAACTAGATAACATTATGTCACTGATTCATAGGGGGTTTAAATTAATTCTGTGGGTTAGAATACCAGAGTTATTAGTGTCCATTTTCATCTAAGATCTTTATTCTCTTAACGTTCTTGGTCCTATAGAAACATTTCAGTATATATAAATACTGCAATGTTGATACCCAAGAGAAAGCCATTATCATGTGTATGCTGGTCATCATGATCAGTGTGGTACAGTTTTTTAAAATAAACTATCATGCCCTTCAAGCCATTATTTGTCTTTATTTCTAGCATTTGTAATCCTGACATGTGATGTGTTCATAACAGGAGCGGGTGTGCACTCGAGCCTGTTTTACTATTGTAATTACAGACAGAGTTGCTTCTGTGCTGTAGCTGTAATGCAGTGAGACTGGTCCAGCAGCCACATGTTGTCACCCCGTAGCCTTCCTGGCTGGCCCATGTATCTGAAGGGATGGTTCACATCAGAAATGGGGGAACACATTTGAAAGTGAAATGTAAACCAGCGCAAGTTGGCTAGAATAATGTAGTCGTTGGAATGTTCTTGGGCTTCACTTATACCATTGTCTTGCATTTATTCATAACAATACAACAGATTCTTAAATGTTATTTTTTGATTGTCTTAAATTTTGCTGCTGTTCTTACGGACTTGAAAAATGTTGTAGTCTGTCAAGTCAAGCATGGAAAGTTTATGCATAAACCTTTAAATGTTATTCTTTACTAAGTTCATTGCTGTAGCCGTTTTTTCCATTTGTCTTTATTTTCTCAGAATGAAATACCATGTCTGTTTCTGATATCTTTAAATTCATAAGCATTATCCATTTTTTTCTCATTTCCAATTTTATCTTTGGTTAAAAGAATAAGTAAAACAGGGTATTATTTATTTACAGACTAGACATGTTGAATATTGTTTTATTTCCTTCAAAATGTTATGAGTAGTGCAGATCAGCCATGTTTATCTTTTAAAAAATAAACAAAAGTTGCTTTATTTCTCAGCTTCAATGGAATGTTATAATTATTTTTTCTGCATCCATCACAGAGGCATGTATTAATGTGAGACTTTAACAAAGAGAAATGGAAGAGCATATTCTCTGTCTTAAGCTTTCATCTGTTGTTGCCATGTAAGTTGTCCATGAAACTCTAGTAAATTGGATTTATTTAAAGCCATAGGTGGTAATGATGGTACATGACTATGGTCCTCGCTATTTGGGAGGCTGAGGAAGAAAGATCACAAGTTCAGTACCAGCCTAGGCAAATTAGTGATACCCTGTCTCAAAAAATTTAAAAAGGCAGAATGATGTAGTTCAGTGGCAGAACATCCCTGGGTTCAATCCCACTTTAAATAAAAAAAGAAAAAAAAAAGCTATTAAGTGATTCCATGGGGAATTTGCTTATTAGTAATATCAATAGCTAAGCATATAGCAGTAAATTGTGAGCAAGAGGTTTTGAAGTAATAGCTGCTGTGGGCCAAATATCAGACACATAGCACTAAATAAAGCACTTCACATGCTATCTTGGTTGATTGTCAGAAATAGGCCACCCATCTAAGCTAAAAATAAAAACAAAAAATCTCATGTAGATAATCTTGGGGCCAAAGGGGCCAAAGTCTCATGTAGATAATCTTGCCATCTTTGTGGGACTTTATAATCTGGTGTCTGCTTATCTTTTCATGCATTTTCTTCGTTTTTTCCTCCAAGGACTGGATTTCTTAGGATCCTCTAATATGCTCACAGGTCTACTTGGATCAGTGGTAGACACCTTTTCCAAGCTGGACAAATCACCCATGACCTGGGGAGACTGAGGAAAGGCTCACTCAAAGGATGTGGAAGTGGGGAAACGAAATGGTTGGTACCTCTCGATATGAACTTTTTCTAATGTTCTTCACAACAGACCTGTAAGGAAGATTCCATCTCCAGTTCATAGATGAGTTGGGTTGGGGTTGTGACTCAGTGGTACAGCACTTGCCTGGTATGTGTGAGGTACTGGGTTTGATGATTCTCAGTACCACATATAAATAAAATAAAGGTCCATTGACAACTAAAAAAAAAAAAGATCAGATCACATGAACTAAGTGATAGGGCTGAGATTCAAATTGGAATCTGAGTCAAGCCTATTTTTCTTAAATTGGATTTCACTGGATGCCATTTCTTTACTTTTGAGATATCTTTAAACCTTCCCAAGTCCCCGCTGCTATATTGATAGGAATTGTATCATTCCTTGGACGCTGGGCCTGACACAAAAGGAACCTCTCAAAATCTGCTCTTGCCACCCATTTCTGTTGGGAAAGAGCAGGGTCTGCTCTGCTGCTGTGTCTTAGTAAGAAGGGCTGACTAGTCTGACATAGATGGGAAATGTATCAGGTGGGGCCTTCTGACTTGTTCAGCTCCTACTTCCATGTGAATTTAAACACATTTCAGTTGCCATAAGAGTGGCCTTAATCAACCACAGGTCAAATGTTTAATCCATTTGTCAGTAGCAGTTAGCCATGGCAAGCCTCTTGGTCACAGGTGGGAGCAACAGAGTTTCTGAGTGTTAAGCTCTGATGAGTCTTCAGTGGTTATATGGGAAGGATGTTGTGCTAGGGCTTGGGGGACAGAAATCTGAAATACACAGCAGCAGAAGCCAGCCTGCCTGCCTCATCCCAGTCCTCTGAGGTGAGGGCAGGGCTGGTTAATCAGGGAACAGCCTTAACTCTGATCCCTGAATGTCCCAATCCCATCATTCTTGTGGCAGACATGGAGCTTCCAAAATGCCACCGTGGATGCTTGTCTTAAAGGACAGTCCAACTTCTCTGGTGAACTTGTTCCAGTACTGTGCCAAGGACAAGGCCAGACTATATGAGGCTACCTTCAAGAGGACTTAGAAACACCAAGCATGTGTGGTGTTCTGTTGCTGTGTTTTGCCAGCCTACACTGGAAATGCCTCAAGTTTGAAGTGGTCAGATATATCAGACTTCGTTTTTCCTGTGGTTTAAATTTCCAGTCACCCCAGGAAATGGCTCTCAGGACTTAATAATTGCTGTGTTGTCAGGCTTCTCTGCAAGCTGACCCAGCACATCAGGGAGAAAGGCAGTGCTTTGGGGCCAGAGACCTGGGTCAGATCCTAGCTTCCCCACTCTGCATGACCTCGGACAACTCACTAACCCATCTCTCAGTTGTGCAGTAGGCCTATTTAGATTTTATTGAATTACTGAGGGTATTAGATTAAATACTATGTAAAATCCTTGGCCAGTTTTCAATACTCCTTTCTTAAACAGAAAACATGGGATGTGATAAAAATTTCAGGATTAGGTACTATATTAGCTTTTCATCACTGTTACCAAAATAGCTGACAAGAACAACTTAAGAGGAGGAAAAGTTTATTTGGGGCTCACAGTTTCAAGGGTTCAGTCCATGTTTGGCCTGTTCCATTCCTCTGGGCCCAAGTGAGGCAAAACATAGCATAAGGGTGTGGTAGAGGAAAGCTACTCAGCTCTTGGCAGCTGGGAAACAGCTAGGAGCCAGATACATGATATATAATCTCAAGGGCATGCCCCACCTGCCTATAATTGCATTCAGATTATTTCATCAAATGGATCAATCCACTAATTAGGTTATAGCATTCAGAATCATTTGACCTCTGAATATGCTTTCATTATCACTTGAGCTTTGGGGGGTGGGGGGACACACCTCATATCTAAACCATAACAGGTTCTTTATAAATGATAGTTCTGATCCTGAACATTATGTAAACTCGAGCTAATGACTTGACCTTTTGGAGCCAAATTTCTCATTTGTAGTGGGTTATAGTATCCCCTTCAGAGACCTGCACATGGCAAATGATAAGCCCTAAACCCAAAGCTTGACAAAAGTAGCGACACTATAAAGTTCTCTTTGATTATGTGAGAAGCGATGAGATGAAGGATTTAAATCAGAATATTATGTCAGCTTTGAAATGGAAAATAAAGGAATCCACACGTGGGTCTCTGTCAGGCAGGGGTTCCTGCTTCAGCCAACTTCCTGCCTGCTTTCCAGGCCATGAGACCAAACCTCATTCTAGCCTCCTTTCTGCTAGAACCTCAGCACAGCCTCATCCCAGACTCCTGCCTAATTCCCTGCTTTTCAGACTCACCAACCTCCTCCTGATGGGTTAAGGATGGGTTCGGCTCTCCAGAGAATCCTTTTCAGACACCTCTCCTTGTTCTTCAAGAGCTAAGTGCTGGCCGGAAGCTCTAGCCAGGAATATTTGAAGACAACTCAGAATTCTGTTTTGATTCACCAAATAGTAATTTTATTGAATTCTTCCTTCATACCTTAAAAATATCTTAAAATACATGTTCAAGAATATTAAATGTTAGCAATATTGAGCCCTAAGACAAAGGGGGGATGCCTGCTCTGTGTTCAGTAGTTAAGCTCTGACCTCATGACACACACAGGAGTTTTGAAATGGTCCATGCATTTCCTCTGGGAGGTTGAGTTTACTGCCTCTGAGTGGCTTTCAGAGCAGCCATGCCTTGAATGAAATAAAATATTAGTGTAGTAGAGATTCAGTCTGCTTGTTTATTCTACTTACATTCAACCTAAGCATTGTAGAAAGTGTAGTTTTGTTTTTGATTTAAAGTACTTCTCTTGGGAAGAAAAATCTTCTAAAAAAATAAAGTGCAGTTTAGAATTTAGCAAATTAGATTCCATTTAAAACTGACACTGCTTCAGTGTATCTGTTGATGTCAGAATCTAATTTCAGTCACTTTCTTTTAACACCTGGCCTCTGCCTGTGAATTCTCTTGTAAGCTAACTAGAGTGGCAAGGTGCTAATGACATCTTCAGTGCAAGGTTGTAACTGTGTGGAATTGTCAAGTCTGTGTGTCTGTGTTCTTTGAGTGAACCACAATGCCTTTGAGGAAAGTAAACCCTATAATTCCAGAGAAAAGGGGCTTTCTTGACAAATTGTGCTCTGTGTGTGTGTAGTGCTGGGGATCAAATCCAGGGCCTCACAAATACTAGACAAGCACTCTACCCACTGAACTACACCACCAACCCATATGGTGCTTTTTTTTTTTTGGTACTGGGGATTAAACTCAGGGGCACTCGACCCCTGAGCCACATCCCCAGCCCTATTTTGTGTTTTATGTAGAGACAGGGTCTCACTGAGTTGCTTGCTTAGCGCCTGGCCATTGCTGAGGCTGGCTTTGAACTCGTGATTCTCCTGTTTCAGCCTCCCTAAGTGCTGGGATTACAGGCTTGCACCACCGTGCCTGGCTCCATATGGTGCTTTTTAATGCTCTAATTCTAGAGTCTATAGGAAGGAAATTTGCCTTTGAGGTGGTCTGACAGGTGGTCTCATGACAAATTGCATAGTCATCTAAAGGATTAAAAACTATGGATATCACTTATTTAAAAAGAAAGGAGAAAAACTACACCAACAGTTTCCCAAGAAAAATTAAATGAAAAAAAAGAGCAATATTTCATATGCTATACTTTGAGTAAAACAAATTGTTTGCTTATTGTAGATTATTTATGAAGGTAAATGCCAAGAAAAATTGGTCACAAGGTAATACTGTTTGCTTCTGGGACTAGAAACTGGAGGTCAGGGCGGGAGGGAGACTTCTCAATGTGTAGTATAGCTTTTGTATTTGAATGATGGAATGTATATGCTACTTAAAAAATAGATGAAGATAAAATTTGAAATTGACAGAGGGACTAACAAAATAAATAAGGTTGTATAAAGGTGGGTGAAACTACAGCTCTCCACCAGCTGCCCTGAGACCTGGAAGTAAATTGTACAAGGCACAGAAACAGTGGACTCAGAACAGTTACCAGATCAGTCTTCATTGTATTTGCCCCTTGTCGAAGCTCAGCAGTATTAGAAGTGCCTGTTAAGAGAATGTGCAAAGTCAGCAGTCAAGGCAGGTATGACCAGAACATGGTCTCTTGTTTTATATGATACAGGTTATTCTTGTGCCTTCTGAATCAAAACGTTTCTCTTTCTCCCTGACCTGTGAAGCCTTTCACAATCCTTTCTTCCCAAGGTCTCGTCCCTCTGGTCACGTTCATGATGGCATTTAGTAACTAATTGCCTATAGATCCAGAGCTAATATCGATTTCTTTTTCTTACCACTTATATGTGGAGTGTTTATTATAGGTATGATTCTGTTTCCTGCCATTACTTCCATTGCTTTATCTACAGAACTCCCCTACTAAGCCATTTTGTAAACAGGAAACTGAGGCTTATCACATAGCCAGAAAGAGACTGAGCTGGAATTCTAGTACAGGTCACCCGATTCCATGGCTTGTGTTCTTAGACACTTTCCAACTCACTTGAGAACACAAGGCAGACACACGGCATGATCGAGAGGTGATGTGTTTCCTAAGGACAAGGCCCATCCCTATCTATGCTTTCCTCGGGATCCCAGCAGCACCCAGGCACAGAGCAATAAATACAGCAGTAAATATAGTTTCAAGGACAGAAAGATCTTTGTGACTCGCCAGGTTTGCGAATAATACTAAATTGCACTTTATGAAGAAAATAAAATGGAGAAATGTGAGCCCTTGGCGTTGGCATCACCAGCACAGGCAGTTGCTGCCTATGAGGGCAGTCTTTCACAAAGACAGACCTCTGTTCTAGTTCCAGGAGAACAGCGGGGTCGGCGGCTACAGGAGGAGCGAACAGCTACAGTGCGGCTTTGTTCAGCTGGCCTCTGTGCACCAGCCTGCAGGATGCAAATTTGTGCCCCGGCTTCGTGACCATTTTCTGCACATCATGCCCTTCTGAGCCATTTGTGAACGGCTCTCGTTTTGACTGTCAAATCCATGTGGGCCAAGGTGCTACTGTTTGTTCCTCCTAAATGCAATTAAGAGTTCAGAAGAAAGGCCCTGAAAGGTGGGCTCCAGGAGTCAGTGAGGAAGGCTGGCCTCTGAATGGGTGGCCTAGGCGTCCCCCAAGAGGTCAGGACTGGAGAACTCACCACCATCAGCACTTTGGAAGTCTAAAGCCTTAAATTCCATAAAAAAGCAATTCCTCACCATGCTGGTTCTTTTACTTCTTTCAGTACAGACACTTTGAACAAGACCAGATTTCTGCCATTCTCTCCTGAGGACGAACCCTGTGGGAAACCAAACCGTCCTCATCAAGTACATATTTGAGTAATTTAGCTTCAACCTCTTGATGAAGCCACCAGCACAGTAGAGGTATCCTGGATCCCGGGCCTGATGGTTTTCTTCCTTCATGCAACAAATGAAAATTTACATCTAGTGTATGTGTGTGAGGAGACATAAATACATTAGTAAAATAGATGACAGTGCTGTGGGGGAAAATAAAATAGGGAAAACCAGAGGGAGTTTGAGTAGTGAGGGATGAGGGAATCCATTATTTTAAAAGAGATAGTCAGGCCAGGGCTCCCAACCTGAAGTAAAGACCAGAAATATTTGAGAGTGAGCCATGTGGATAACTAGGGTAAGAACATTCCAGAACATCAACAGCAGGTTCAACCTGTGGGCTATGAAGCTGAGCCCTCCTACTCAAGTGAGTGGGGAGAGACCAGAGAGGGCAACTTGAGCTGTTAGGAGGATGTAAGCTTTTCCTCAGAGTGAGATGGAGAGTCCCTGGAGGTTAAGAGCACGTAACAGTACGATCTGCCTTATTTTATGGCAGGAGCCTTTTGGCTGCTCTGAGTGGGTGGGCAAAGGCAGTGGCAGGAAGACCAGGTGGCATGTGTAGTGGGAGCTGAAGTCGCTTGAGTTGATTTCTTTGACCAGGTCACTGTGTCCTTAGTAAGGAACTTGGAAAGCACAGGGACAGTCCCCTCCTGTGTATTCTATGCTTCCATCACAGCAGCTGCCCCTTTTGATTAACTTCTTCCTTTGTAGTTTAGTAGTCATTTTGCCTGACTCAAGTCATCTGTTCTCCTTAGCTGTGATCTCTTAAGCACTGATTTTGGAAGTCAGCTCTTAGAGAATCATTTTATTTATAAGTCCCCAGACATAATATCCTAACTAGGAGACAGAAAACTGCTTTGGTTGTCAGTTCCTAGGTGCACACATCTGTGTTTCAGCAGGAGCTTGGCCGTCCTGTTTGTGGTCTGGGACCTTGCTGTTAAGTCCACCTGGTAGGTGCCTCCTCTGTTCTGTTCTGGGGTCTCCAAAGCAGGAGTTGAGGCCCAGTGATTGCCTCGCCATCCATTCCAGGATCTCAGCCTTCCTGGTCAGAAGGCTATCACTTGACATTTTTAAACCTATTAGCAAACTTCAATGGAACATTCACAAATCTTCTGGATTCCTTCCCACTCTCTAATGTACAAACATGGGAATCGATGCTCTTTGTGGTAGGGCCTCTATTGAGCTCTCATAGTCTGCCAGCTTGCCAGGACTTCTTTTACAACCACACTGTCCTTTGGTGAGGCTTGCCTAGCACCTTTGGTACTATCCATTCATCTATTTTTACCATGGTTTGTCTTCTTAAAAAACGTCTGTAAATGAGCTGGTAAATGTTAAAGGATTCTTTTTCAGTCTCTCCTTTTGGTTTTAGATTTCTGGACCCTAGCTTTATATGAGCATCACCTAGAGAGTTTTTTACAAATATTATGATCCCTGGACTCCATTGTAGACCAACTGACGCAGTATCTAGAGGGTGGGACCCAGACTTCCAAATGTTTTAAAAGCTTGCCAGATGATTCTGATGTACAATTTCAATTTTTTTCAAGTAAATATAAATAGGGCCTAGCACTGCCCACTGTTTAGACTTATTCACCCTGTTGCTCTAAGGATCTCTCTAAATGAGGCCTTATAGAGAATCAGAGAGAGTCAGTGAAGAGACTGAAAGAAGAAAATATTCATTATATAAATTTAACTCTCTGTTCTATTACCAGAACACATGGTCTGTAGTGAATGATGAATTAATAGTCTTAGTGTGTAATCCATTTTGAATAGCATAATTATATGTTGTTGTATTTTAAGTGGATGTGTCAGAAGTGATTTGTTAAGTATGAATGATTACAATATACTATAAAATGTTTTTTATTCTTTAATGCCTTGGGGCTTTAAAATCCCATAAGTGGCCCCAGCCTCCCTGGGCAGAGGGACCTTTCTGGAAGCAGCCATGGTCTGCAGGAAGGAGCACAGAACAGAGACTTCTGAAGCTGAATGTCCTTTTCTGGCCCTGAGACTGAGAAGATCCCTTAATCCCCTCCGGAAAGTTCTTATGATTCTCCTATTACAAAGGTGGGGAAAGTAAGGACCAGAGAACTGTGCAAAGTTAATTATGTACAAATCCATTATGTAGCATTTTAGAGTTTCCTGGCTTCTCAGATGCCACCCCACCCAGATACCCATATTAGCCCTCCTGCCAACTGGCCTTTGTGGGCTGTTTCCTCTGCTTCTTTGGCCTTCCAAAACTTCTTTGTCTGGCTGAATCCTGCTCCTCCTCTGGGACCAACTTCAGGCATTACCTCCTACTGGCAGCTGTCCCTGCCCTGTCTTCCCACCCTGCCTGGTTAGGTGTCTGTCCCTTTGTTGCCATGGTTCCCATCTCCTTGGCCTTGACATCTATTACACTGTGTAATTCCCTTGCCCACCTCTTTCTCTCCCTCTCCATTCATTTGGATTTTTTTTTTCACATGGATCAACTGTATATTGATGAGAATACCTGTGAAATTTCATATGGGAATTTGTTTTCAAAACATCTTTTTTTTAATTTATTTAGTTGCATTTCAAGTCATAGTACATATATAGAGCTCTGTTTTTCCAATTCTCTGGTTGCAAACCAGATCATTTGGATTTTTTGCTCTCTGTTTTCCAGTGATTAGCACAGTATCTAGAATATTTATAGATTTATCATAAAAGTGAAATCATGATCAGGTGACTTGAAAGTACTGTTTCACTTTTGTATTACATTTGCTGTGTATTTACAACGAGAACAACTTATTAACTCAGTGGGTTTCTTTGCTATCATTTCCCTGCCTACTGTTTTACCTTGGCTGGTAAGTCCTAGCCAAGGCAGAAAGGTCACCACTGCAGCTCTCTCTTGAACAAAAGCCTGTCTTCAGCATCCATAGCGGTAACACTGTTTTGTCAGGCTCCCGTTGTTAGGTGTGTAGGTGTCTGCTATGGTTTGGTATGGCTTGGTCCTCAGGGTGGTATTGTAGAGAGGTAGTGGAATCTTCTAGAGGTAGGGCTTCATGGAAGGTGGTTATGTCACTAGGGGCATTACCCTTGGAGGAAATTAATGTTTTTAAGGGGCTCCAGTTAATTCTCATGAAAGTGAGTTCCAAAAGGAGTAAACATGGCCCCTGAATCTCTCTCTGGCTTCCTGTATTACTGTGATCTCTTCCACACTTGTTCTTGTCCTTATGATGCCATTCACCACAAGGCCCTCACAGGTACTAAACAGGTGGGATCACCCAATCTTCAACATTCAGCTTCCAGAATGGTGAGCTATATAAACCTCTCATATCCGAAGAACCGTTGGGGATTACATTGGGCCCTCCAGATTAGGAGGCCTATCTTACAAGAGAAAAGGACTTTATAACCCTTATAACTTTCTCAGAGGCACATAAACTAGGATCTGAGCCCAATTTACCATTCTCCATTTAATTATCAGGCCTGATAATTAAAGGAGGCCCAGTGAGATCCAAATGATTTCCATTATGACTATCACCCCACATATGCTCTAAAGTAAAAATAAGCACATTAAAAATGACTCAAGGACAGGATTATCCAACTATATGTAAATATGAAATTCCTAGAAATATTTACCAACTTCTGAAGTAGAAGTTTATCTTACTAAATTACTAGGATTTTCCTTCTTCCTCTCTCCCTTCCTCCTTCCTTGTCTTTTCTCCCTTCGATCCTTTCTCAATCCTTTTTTCCTTCAATATCGGAGTGCTGTCTACATCAGATTCACACAGTGGAGCAACTCATGTTGACATAACTTATAATTAAATTGGCCCCTGGCCATGCCATGTTTTCATTTAGAGGGCTGGGAGAGATCTGTAAGAAATCAGACAAGGGACATACCCCGCCTGTCTCCTCTGACACAGCCCTGGATGACATCATATAAAAAGTCATTTCCTGCCTGGTCCTTATCTCTACTGCTGACTAAATTAATGGTCTTACTTCCTTTATTTGTGTGTATGGAATTTGTGAATAAAAGTAAAATCACTTCCTATTGAGGTTTATCCATAGGTCCCTTAGAGGTCATGTACTTGGAGGATTTTTCTTTCTCTGGGGACTAAAACGTTGTTTGATGTAGAAAATAAACAAGTCATAAAATATTCCAAGCTGAAATTCAGTGAGAGTCAGGGTTTACTGACTACCGTCTTCTGGTAAATGTATTTCCAACCCACAAACTTGCTGAAGATTTGAAATAAATAAAACCTGACTCATAGTTATGGAAGTTTTCAAACTGATTTAAAAGGATGGTTGTTATAAACTCAAGGGTGCTTTCGGTGGCACTTGGGAGTATGGGGCAAGGAAGACAGCACTGGATTGGTATTCTCGTTTTGTCAACAGAAGCCAGAGCTGCCTGTCCTAAAGGGAGGCGGTGGCACCACAATCCTGTGTGTGAAAGTGCCCCAGCAACACCAAGCAGGTTCTTTCCTGTGTCTCCAGCAGGGGAGATGAGGACACCTAGATCTCTGCTCACGAGGGCACCAGGCTGGAAATTGAGCAGCCATCACCAAAAGGATGAGACATGTATATTCAATCAGTTGTAAATGTCCATATTTAAATGATGCTATAGTCAGATAAAGTATCAACCTATAAATCAAAATTCACTGAGAACCATCCTCTCTTACAACCCTCTTATTATCAAATGCTCCCATTTGCCCCCAAAACTATGGGAATGCCATCTTACTCATTCATTGTCAACCAAAATAAGGTGATTTTTATGTGACAGATGGAGGGTGATGGTGCTTGTACAGAATTAATGGGCTTGAGAGCCAAAATACTTACGACCTTTGAACTTTCAACTTCTAAATAGACCTTGTATGTGTTTATTATTCCTCTTATCAACAGGAAGTAGATATATAACTGATAGAATCTGATGCAAGGCAATAAGACTTTGCATTTGAATTTTTTTCATCCGACCATGATTATTTTATTTTGGGGGGAAAGGTTAACATCCAACTGGGGTGTTCTAAAATGAAGTTTTTGTTTTTCTGATAGAAAATTAATATGTGGTGGACATCATAGCCCTAGCTTTATGTATGACTGCATGTATGTTGTGACTCTACATCACATACAACCAGAGAAATGAAGTTGTGCTCCATCTGTGTACAAAGAATCAAATTGCACCCTGCTATCATGTAAACCTAAATAGAATAAATAAATTAAATAAAATAAAAAGGAATAAAAAAGTTAACTCTAAAAAAAAAAAAGAAAAGAAAATTAATATGTGATAAGTAATACTTGATAGTATAGGAAAGTGTTATGAGACCAATTGCTGTGGTATATTGAGCTGTTTGCTTTATGAGACTCCCTGCTAAGTGCCTGACCTCCATTCTTTCTATCCTCAGGCAGCCCTTGGGGCAGGCACTAATATTACTTCCTGTTACTGAGGAAGGTGCCCAAGCATTCACTTGCCAGAGGGCCACTTGGAAGAGGTGGAGGTGGATTTAAATCCAGGTAGCCTAACTCCAGTCTTGGCTTTTGGTGGTGATGGATTCTTTGATGTTTGTTTCTGGGGTTTTCTCTAAATATATTACAAATATAGAGGGAGATAAATGTGGTTGTTAGATTTATATATTCTTTATACCATGCAAGTATAATGGCTGTGAGAAAGAGCTTGGGAAGAAAAGGGCCCATCTCATTTTCACTCCTTTTTAATGCATGGCCTCAGACTAGTGACTCCACCTTACATTCAGACATTCCCCCTTTCTGATCCAGGTAGAGGTAGCTATGAGCTGGCAGCCCCTTGGAAGCCCACCCCTACAGTTTTCTCATGATTTTACATGGATTTGATTCTTGTATTTCCCTTTCTATTTGAAATAGCTTAAGTAGTTCCTCTTTTCTGCAGCAGAATCCTGACTGAAATTATTACATATGTATATAAAATATGACATGTATCTATAAAATGAGTATATGTTCATATAATTTTATAATTAAAATCAGATACAAGAGTATAAACTGCTTTTGACAACATATTTTCTTATCAACATTTTACAAATTTTAATAGCAAATGTTTACTGATTGTATGTTTCTTCACATGTATGTAGCATCACTTATTTTCTATTCCCTTATTATTAGATGCTTAGAATTTTTTTGTGTGTGTATAGATAATACTTCTTTAACACAGTGTATTAGTTTTCAATTATTACCATAACAGATAACTACATACAAGGTGGCTTGAAGCTGTATAAATTCATTATCTACTGTTTTGGAAACCAGAAGTCTGTAATGGCTCTCACAGGGCTAAAATCAAGATGTTGATAAGACTGCATTCATGCCGCAGGGTCTGAGAGGACATGAATTTCCTTGTCTTTCCAGCATCTTGAGGCTACCCATGTCGTTCCACTCAGGGCTGCCTGCCATCTCCAAAGCCAGCAATGGTTGGTTGAGTCCTCTGCATTATTCTGATCTTGATTCTCCTGGCAATTATATAGGGTCTACCTGGATAATCCAGGACAATCTCCATACCTCGATGCCACCTGATTAGCCACCTCTATTCCATGCAGCCTAATTTTTTTCTTGCCATGTAACGTAAAATGTTCACAGGTTCTAGGGATTAGGACTGGGGGACTATTGGGGCGACTATTACTCTGCAAACCACACACAATAATTCTGCTTGTAGGAGTCATCCTGCAGAAGCAGCTACAGGTGCAGATACAGGATGGTTTTTCTTTTCAGTACTGGGGATTGAACCCAGGGTGCTTAACCACTGAGCCACATGTCCAGCCCTTTTTGTTTTTTTAATTTCGAGACTGGATCTTGCTAAGCTGCTGAGGCTGGCTTTGAATTCTCAATCCTCCTGCTTTAGCCTCCCAATTTGCTGGTATTACAGGCATGCGCCACTGCACCTGGCCAGAATGTTTTTAAAGGCTCTGACATGCCAAATGTAATTGTTACAATTTATATATATATTTATATCCCATTTGAAAATTTTTTAAAAATTCCCATTCCATTAACACCACACCATTGGTAGCACTGAATATCACTGTTTCTCAATATTTTTCTGGCCTAGAAGATTATTAACCCAATATCTGCATATAATAGAAAATTTAGAGTACAAAAGAGTACCCAGTGGAAAGTCTCCTACTTACCTGTCTTCTTCAAGCTCTCCCAAGAGGCTGCCAGGTTTTAGATATCACCATGGAGATAATCTGTGCTTATAGAAGCAGACATGTGGATGTGTCCCACCTTTGTACACAATGGTAGTATATTGAACATATTATTCTGATATCCTTTTTTGGCTTTTAAAATATAGTTGATGTAGAAAAAATGAAGATATTATCTCTACTCTAGAAGTTCTATTTATTATAAAATAGCCACAATGCATTATGATTTTTTTACTTTTGTTAATGATAGACCATATATATAGACTTTCTCAGATTTTACTTGAAAGCATGAATGCTTTGGGACTTTACATCCCAGCCCTGGGACTCTACTTTTTGTAGTATCCAAGTTTCAGTGTGCAAAGGCATATTGAAACAACTTCAGTCTTAGAAGAGATATACATGACTCCATCACTAGAGATCAATATTATATTTACGCTATGAAGATGGATGGTGTGTTCTGTAGTAAAACTAGCTGTTTCTAGCTGAGAAAAACAGTGTAATATATAAAGCTGCAAAATAAAGCAGATTTTACTACTATAAATTAATATTTTCATAAAGAATTTCACTGTCACCATATCTAGTAGTCGCTTTCTGGATTTGTAGTATTCTCCCACTGTATCCTGAAAGATAATAGATGTGATTGGAAAATCAAATAAATAACCCATGATGAATAAATTCACCAGCTTTCATATATTCAAACAATAAACAGTTATAAAATGTTAAGGGGGAAAAAAGCCATCATTCACAGCAGTAGTAAAATTGATCACTTGGGAATAAATTTAACAAGAAATGTAAACACAGAGAACAAGCTATGGAATTGTATAAGAATATTGAAAGGAACATAAAAGGAGAGGTTTCTTTTTAAAAAAGTAGATATAACATTTAAAAAGATATAACTCTTCCCTCGTCTGTAAATTTAAGACAAAAAATAAAAATACTATGGAAATTTTTGTAGGGAATTACAAAAATGATGCTAAGTTTTATCTGGAAATTCAAATGTGCTATTTTAGAAAAGAAAAGTGACAAAGGGAATTTACCTTTTGCTTTTCAGGTGCCTTAAGCCATGTTATAAATTTATAGTAATTAAAATAGTATGATGCTGGGGCAGAACCAAAAAGACCAATGGAATCCAGAAATGAACTTAAATCTGTGCAGAAGCACAATTGATGGAAAAGACAATCTTTATATCCTTGCAGGAATGATGTAAATAAATTTGAGCCAGTTAGTTAGAAAATAAAACAAATTAGAATTCTACAACAAAATAATAAATCCTCATAGGTCAGGTTTGTTTACAAACAAAACCATAAACTCTTTTTTTTTTTAATATTTTTTTTTTAGTTGTAGATGGACACAATGTCTTTATTTTATTGCTTTGTACGTGGTGCTGAGGATCGAACCCAGGGCCTCACGCATGCAAGGCAAGCGCTCTACCGCTGAGCTACAATCCCAGCCCCAAAACCATAAACTCTTAAGAGAAAAATTTGCTAGAATGTGTTGCTAATCCTGGGAAAAGATTATAATCTTTTACACCTTGGGGGAAAAAATAAAAAGGTCTTTCTAACCACAAAATGATCAAAGAACTCACACAAGAAAAAAGAGTGATTGCATTGAATGTCTAAAAATTAAAATTCGAAATATGGTAAGATCACTATAAACAAACTTGAAAAACAATGAGAAAGTTGGAAAAAAATATTTGCAACATATTACTGGTAATAATCTTTTATTTTTATTCATAAGTTATTTCTACATTTTATTAAGAAAATGACAACTCAAAAGAAAATTAGGCAAAGGATATGTCAACATGGCATATATACACATAAATATGTGATTTATACCCCTCTGCCATGGGGTAGTGCCTTCATTTGGAGGTTGAAGTTGAGTCCCAGGTTCCTGGGGAGGAAAAACTTTGCAGTGTGGTATGTGGTTTTAGGGGCTAAGCTGAAATTGGGACACTTCCTCTAGTCTTTGTTGAGGACCAACGCACATGGCCTCACCTAGCTATAGGGATGCCTGAAAACAGAGGCTTCACCTTAAGTTCCCCAGCTAGGGGCCCATCACTGTGGAGCAAGAGAAGCTGGTGTTGGTGGATAGCTAGATTTCTCCTCTATAGCTGTCTTGCTACAGAACTAGAGATTATTCTAAGGCCATTGCTGTTCCCCATCTCCACTTGAGGGAGGTCTTGCCATTGGACCTTAAGGCCCCAGAAGCCACTAAAGTTCATTGATAGGGCCTTACCTCTTTGTCCACACTTGTCCACACTTGGCCAGATTTGGCTTCTCTTCTCATCTTTTTTAGGGTATGAGGAAACATGCCCTCCTACCATTCTTTCTTTAGATTTGTCAAATCTGTGCTATTACAATCCATTTTTGCTAGCTGGAGAGCAAAGATGACTTTACCCGTAAGGTTAAATATAGTCATTTGGAGCAGAGTGTGTATTTCAGTATGTATTTTGTGTGTGGGGTGGTGTGTGCAGGAGAGGGGCCGGTGTGCCATAGACCTCTGGAATCATGTGTGAGCACAAACATCAGAAAGTGATGCGTTAGAGTGAGATTTCTCTGGCCCAGAAAAGGTGAGTGAGGGAGGGGAGTGTGAAGAATCCTGACAGAGCTGTGTGCACAGTGACTGCCCACCAGAAGGAACCTGAACCAGGCAAAGATATTGCAGAAATCTTAAATTGGGAGATTTGGTGAGGTTTGGGGCCTGGGCATTAAAGATCTTTTATTTTGTGATGGGAAGAACAAAAGTAGGGAGCTGGAAGGAACAGTATGTCTTACTTTATAAAAACCAGAGCTGCACAAGCAGTTAACTGTAAGCATCCAGACTATCTGCTGATAGACACATGGGCACAGACAAGGTGACAGGCTTAGCAGATGTGGCTCTGGGATGTAAACAGGGTGATGGTGCCCTGGAGGATGCTCAGAAATGACCTCACCTTGGCCCAGCGTTGCTCAGAGTATGAGACACCCACTTCTTGCCTGGTCTCTGGGGACTCCCTTCACTTCTCTGGGTGCCTGCTGTGCCTGGGGTCCCTGGTTTGGAATGTACTATAGAAATGGAAAGCTGCTGCTGGAAGGGAAAGTGTCGGTCCCAGGGTTTGGGAACTTCTACTCCCTTTCATGAGTGCCTTGCCCATTGATGCTCTGTTTGCTTTTAAAGTTTCCATAGAAACCATGAGTGTAAAGCTCAACTCGCCCTTGGCTCCATTTAGACACATTTTTCTGTGAAAGTCACAAGGTCTGTTCTTTTCAGTTGTGGCCTTTTTTCTTCCTCCTGCTTTCCCTGGGTTCCTAAAGTGTGACCATTCAAGAGGCCAAGGCCTCCTTGTCATGCTGAGATTTGTGCCCTGTGCTTTTGGCAGGACGTGTTGTTAACCTTTGAATACTATGTCTCCAAAGGAAAAGGGTGTGCTCTAGTGACACACTTTACGTCAGGAATGTTGCTAACAATGATAGAAAACATGTTGGCAGTATGCACACCAATTCCATGGTACAGGAGGGCACTCCTTGGCCGAGTGGGGAAGTGTAATTTGTCCTGATCCTTGCCAGGGAAAAGAGGCCACTGCACCTGGCCTCCACCTTCTAGGCCCTCAGGGGACACCCTCTCCCTTCTCATCGTCTGTTATAATTTAGAGCTGAGGTGTCCCCCAAAAGCTCATGAACACAATGCAAGAAGGTTTAGAGGTGAAATGATTGGGTTATGAGAGTTTTAAACCTAATCAATACATTAATCCCTAATAGGGATTAATTGGGTGGTAACCATAGGCAGGTAGAATGTGGCTGGAGGAGGTGGGTCATTGGGATATACTTTGGGGTATATATTTTGTCTTCAGTGGAAGGAGAAGTGTCTCACTCTGCTTCCTGGTTCCATGTCCTGAGCTGCTTTTCTCTTGTACACTCTTCCACCTTGATGTCCTGCCTTACCTTGGGTCCTGAGCAAAGGAGTCAGCCTCTTAGGACTGAGACTTCTGAAGCCATGAGCCCCAAATAAACTTTTTCCTCCTCTAAGTTGTTCTTGTTGGGTCTTTGGATCCCAGCTGTGAAAAAGCTGACTAAAACATTGTCCTTACCACCTTCTCCCTTCCCTAAGCCGCTGCACAACCACTGTTGTCCCCACTTCCAAAGGAGGGAGTGGTTGTCTGACCTCTGGTTCCAAGGAAGTACCTGAATCTTCTTGTCAGCCATTGCTACTTTGTTGAACCCAGTCTTGAACAGACCAGCCTCAGCCCTCTGAGGAGGCCTTATTTAGCTAAAGAAAAACTTTGGTCACAAAATCATTTGTGTTGATTATGGTCCTAGCGCAGAGATCTTAACTGACCTTAGGAGTCCTTCATTGTGGCTGAAAACATACCACCATATTCAGTCTTTTCAAATGTAAATGACTTTCTTTTTGTCCTAATTATTTAAGTAATGTTTACTTACTGTAAAGAATTCAGAAAATACATAAAAGGCATAGAGGGTTAACTTCACCTCACCTAGACTTTTCCTATGCATTCATATATATTCGTGCTTTTGAAAAAATGTGACTGTACTATTCATGATGTTTTGTGAACCTTTTTTCTATTGCTGTACAAAACAGAGAAATAAAAGCAACCATTTTATTTTATCACATGAATTCTGTGGATGAAAATGTAGATACGGGGTAGGGGCATAGTTTGCCACTGCTCCATGAAGACTGGGGCCACATCTGTGAAAACTAAAATATCTGGGGATGACTAGAATGTCTAGGATCTGGAAACATCTGGAGGCTTCTTTCTTTATACATATGACTGGCACGTAGGTTGGGTTCATTGGAATTCTGAATACAATTGGTATTACTGCCTGGAGTGCCTATATGTGGCTTCTTCATTTGACTTGGGCTTCCTTACAACATGGTAGCCTCAGGGCAGTTGGATTTCTTATATGGTAGATCCAGACTCTAAGAGTGGGTTTCTGTGTACAAGAAGTTGTGTGGCCATTTTTGACTTGGAAATTATATAACATTACTTCTGCCCTATTCCACTGATCAAAGCAGTAACAAGCACACCCCAATTCAAAGGAGAAAAAGACAAGATCCCACTATCTATAAGATGAGTGCCAAAGACTGAAACTATGTTTTAAAACTTTGACAGTCTTATTATTTTTTACATAACATGGGCAGAGTACTTGGTTGAATTGTGTCCTCCCAAATGTAAGTTTGATTCCTAACCCTCAATATCTGTTAATATGACATTATTTAGAAACAGGGTCTTTGCAGATGTAATAAAGTTAAGATACAGTCATTCTGGACGAGGGTGGCCCCTAACCTAATGACAGGTGACCTTATAAGCAGAGAGAAATTTGGACACAGACACACAGGGAGAAAGAGTACCAGGCGATGACGAAGACGCATGTTGGAATGATACATCTGCAAAACAGGAGACACCAAGGATTGCTGGCAATACCAGGAACTACCAAGAAACAAAGAAGGACCATTGCCTGCAGCCTTAAGAGGGAGTGTGGCCCTGCTGACACCTTAAGTTGCCATAGCTTGTGGTCACAGCACCCCAGGACATCTGCATATCTATATAGATCTGCATCTGCATTTCATAGATGTACAGTATCCATTGAATGCTTCATCTTCATGTATGGAATCTGTCTTAAATAAAAGCCCAATAATTAGCATGATATTATAATCTATACAAATGAAGTGGGTGACTCATGAACTCTCATACACTTCCATCCTGTCCTCCATGGGGCCAAGCACAGTTACAAAGGTAGCATTCAGTAAATATTGTTTAACTCATCATCATCATCCACAGGAGAGTGTCAGAAAATATGAAGTTGATTGCCTATATCCTTCACACTAAAGGATTCCAAGTCTTAAGGATATTAAGGAATTAAAGTCTCATCCCTTCTGGAAACTTGCTTTGGTTAGGTACCTTAAGGAAGAGCATGGCTATAAAACTTGAAATATTTTCAATGAAAGTGATGATAGTATAAAAAGGTTAAAATCCATTGCTGTTCACAGATGGAACACTTCCAATTCTCCAGCCACAAAAGGACTTTTAAACATCCAGGCCTCTTGGCCAAGTGTTAAGAAATGATTCAGAAATGTAACCCTGGCAGACAGCAACGGAAACATTCCCGTGCATTATAGGTCTTGTGCCTCTTCGGCCTTTCCTGCTGTTCCTTTATGGTTTTGGGGTTGGATGAGGCCTCCTGATCCTTCTCAAGTTCAAGTCTGTCTTTTCTTTTCTTGACCTCATTTGTGACCTCCTTTGCACAGAAGGGCAAGCATGGGGTGACAGTGGAGAGGAGCCAGTGTCCTCTTCCCTGTCTCTCAAAGGTGGGAAGTCCCGATGGAGAAACAGTCAGTCATGTAAGTTCTGGCAAGTCTGAAACCCTTCTAGGCTTATCCTTTTGCCCCCCATAGGTCCTGAGTTTTATTTTTAAAAAATTACCCATAGGAAAAATAAAGCCCATTTGAATTCTGAGATGCTTAGCAGTATTTTGCCATTTTCAAAGGCTCATTGCTACTCTGGAGGCACCTATTAGACATCAGTTTGGAGCATGGTAAAAACTGCTCTTTGTTTTGAGTTTAATGTGGAACTCCTAAGGAATTGTGCTCCACCAATAGGTGCTCACTGAAGACTAGTGGTTGGATTGGCAGAGATCTTCACATTTTTCTGAATATTTGGGGACTGGTGTTTTTAGGACATGCCCTCAGAGAGATTTCCTCCTTTCTCTTGGAGTACCCTGGATGGAGTTGTTTTTTGCCACTCCCTGAGCTGGATCCTGTGCCTGGGTGGGCAGAGTCGTTCCTGGGGCTCAGGGTTGCGGGCTGGGGGTTCTACTCAGAAACCTCATGTGTCGTTGGGTGGCCGTGGGAGACTACATGTGCTGCCCAATGGCCATTTCTGCTCCCTTACAAGTGACAACAGATTGTTTCTTGGGCCCCTGCTATGTGTCATCTCTAGGCTCAACCAGCAAAATCAAGCTGGTCAAAGCAAAGGATACTGCTGCAATGTTAAGTGCCATTACTGGATCTGGTCCCCTTTCTCTTTGTTAACAGAACCCTGTTTTTTTATTTTTGTTTGGTTGATTGTTTTAGGTTTTTGTTGTTGTTGTTCTGTTTTGTTTGTTTGTTTTATTATGGGGGAGTCAAGCTGCTAATCCCTTAAGTGATTGATTTACTCAAGGTGCCAGCCTCCTTTTTATCTAGAGGTGACCATGTGACTGCTCTGAACAGTGAGAATTAATTTGAGGTCTCCTGGGGGCTTGGAAAAGGCTTGTACTTTGCCCAATAAATATGAAATATGAGACTGCCAACACTGTCCTTTTCTGTCTTTTAACTGCCTTGACTACAAACTTGATGTCTGGAGCCTTGGTAGCCATTTTGTGACAGCAAGAAGGAAAAGTAAAGAGGATGGCCTGTGGCAAACATGAAGGAAGGTGTCTCACAGTCACTAGCTCTGATGTCTGGAAGCCCCTGACTCAAAGGCAGTTAATTCATTCGTGTGTATGTGTGTGTGTGTGTGTGTGTGTGTGTTACTGGAGATGGAACCTGGGGCCTCACACATCCTAGACCATTGTTCATTTTGAAATAGGATCTCACTAAGTTGTCCAGGCTGGCTCAAACTCATGTTTTTCCCGCCTCAGACTTCTTCCTGAGTAGCAGGGATGATGGGTGTGCATCACCACACTCAGCCTTACTCCTTACTTGTTGCTGTTTCAGTTACTCTTGACTCTGTGAATCACCACAGAGCTGAATGCATTTCTGATCAATAAATGCATGCACTTCAATTTTTTTTGGTACCAGGGATTGAACTCAGGGGTACTCGACCACTGACCCACATCCCCAGCCCTATTTTGTGTTTTATGTAGAGACAGGGTCTCACAGAGTTGCTTAGCGCCTCGCTGTTGCTGAGGCTGGCTTTGAACTTGCGATTCTCCTATCTCAGCCTTCCTAAGTGCTGGGATTACAGGCATGTGCCACTGTGCCCAGCTAATTTTATACAACTGTCCTCCTATTACCTAAGTCCTGTGTACTTAGTACAAGGAGGTCCACCTTTGTACCTCTAGGTGCAGCGACTTGATGAGTAGGTCAAAGCTCAAGTTAGTCTTTCATAGCAAGAAATGACTTCAGATTCTATCTGTAGCACACAAATAGATGTTACACTCTATTTCATAATATATGGATGTTTATTTTAATTTATAAAAAATATTCAAGTTATCAAGAAAAAAATGTTTAAAATCCTTTCTTCTCCTAATTATAAAATTGATGTTCTGGGAAGAGGCAGGCTCCCCCCACCCCCTGGGGCTTGGAGCATCCCAACACTCTGCCCATACCCCCAGGGGTACCAATACCATGATTTGAGAAGGATCAGTAAAAGAAGTAGCTGAGATGAAGACAAAGAGGTGGGTAGAGCTGGGTTAGCTATGGCCTTTGGCTAAGAAGTTGAAGGTAAGTTTCCTTAGAAATAGGACACACCCTAGAAGACAGAACACTGGGGAGATTATACAAAGTCAAATTTTCAGGAGATTAATGTGGTGGTAGGATTGGAACCGAGTGAGACAGGGCACGGGAATAGCAGAGAAGAGTTGGTTATCGTGTAGTAGGTAGATTAAGTTCAGCAATGTGGGACAAAGTAACATATTAAGCAAAATTGTTTTTACTTTTTACTCAAGAAATCATAGGAAACAGCTGGGAAGTCCAACACAGGAAAAGTGTCACTTGGCCACTTCAATTTATTCTAATTATCAATGATGGCATAATAAACCAGCCAAAGATAGTGGTTGGAAACAGCACCATCATTTATCTTCCTCACGAATGGAGGCAGGCCATGGTGGAGTTGACTCATCTCTGTTCCCTGCAGCATCAGTTTGGTGGCCCAAAGGCTGTGGAGGACTTGATAGCTGGAGTCTGGAACCATCCATAGGTGTGGTCAGGTGCACATCCCCTGGTGAATGCTGGCTCCGAGCAGGGACCTTGCCAGGCTGTGATTGGAAATGCCCACATGTACCTGCTCCACGGGGCTGCTTGGCTTCCTCACAGCCTAGTGGCTGGGTGCTCAGGGAGCAGCTCAAGACATAAAGAGTAGAAGCTGCCCACTTCTTCAGACTTAGATCCAGAAATGAGCATAGCACACATCGGATCAAGTCCTCACAGAGGCTGTATTCAGGGGCTGGGGGCACAGGCGACCCTGCCTTCCAATGGCAGGACCATCAAGGATTCTGGAGTTATGAATTCAAACCACCATACATGCCTTTAGACAGAACCCAGTGTCTATTGGCAAGAGACGCTGGAAAATGTAATCTTTCTTCTTGGACGGGAGGTGCTATGCCCAACTACAAATGAGAGATTTATTACTATGGAGAAAGGAGAAAATGAATATTAAGGATAATTAATAGTCTGTGTTACTTGCAGCAAAACACAGATGACTTTAAAGTCTGGAATTAGAGTGGCAGGTAAGAAAATGTCAAGAAAGGGGAGTGCAAGAGATGTTAGGGACTGAGACTCAGGACCTGGATGACGTGGCCTCTGGTGTATAGATGCGTGCAGGTGCCCGAGCGTGAAGGAACTAATCACTGAGGCTATCAGGAAACTTCTAGCCAGACAGTGAAAAACTGTTGTTTTCCAAGGCCAGTCTGGCACCAACTAAGATTCTAGACATCAATAAAGGCCAATGTGACCCTCCCAGCGTGCTGGGCCAGACCGAGAAGAATCTTGAACTTCAGTGTAGCAGATTATAGTTGTTAAAAATGGCCATGGCAATGTTTCAGCCCTCCCTACTCTGCCAGAACCTTGCCACTCTCCTTTTGACCTTGTGACTGCTCGATGAATAGAGTGTGGTGATGGTGGCACTATGTGACTTCTGAGGCTAGGTCAGAAAGGAGCGCTGGCTTCCACCTGGCTCTGGATCTATTGGGACACATGACTTTGGAGTCTTGAGGTGTCCTGTGAGGACTGCAGCTACCCAAAGCCACCATGCTGAAGAGAAAGAGAGATGCCCAAGGAACCTCAGCCTCTGAGCCTTAGTGAAGGAGTTTAGGACACACTACCCCAAAATATGCCAATATGGCACGCAGATTATTTTGAGCTGAAGGCACTTGACAAAAAAGCAGGTCCAGAGGAGACCATCGGACTCATCTTTTTATCTGAAGCAGACCCTAAATTCCCTGTGCCAGGACAAGAAGATCCTCATCACCAGAACCTGAGAATCAATGCTGCACTAGATCTGCACAAATACATTTTCTAACCTAACCCCTATCTTCCATTAGTTTTACGCAAACCTCATGTATCTTCCAGTGACTTCCCCATAATTTGCTGTCTCTAACTCAAACTGCTTTGTCTTTTCTTTTTCACAAACGTATCATTTCTTCATCTAAAAATTATAAAAGCTATTTGCTTTGGTTGTTTCTTCAGGTCTTTGATCACACGTAAAGGTCCTCCCTGTATATGCAAAAATTAATAAAATTTGTATGCTTTTCTCCTGTTAATCTGTTGCATGTCTGTCTATTTAATTCTTAGATTCAACCAAAGATCCCCAAAGGAGTAAGGAGAACTTTTTCTCTCCCCAGTGCTAGCCATGGTGCCAGACATCCAAGTGAGCGCAACTCCACACGAGGAGCCCCCAGTGGAGACTGGACCAGGTGCATCCAGAACAAGCATCCCAAGGCTCTCTGTATAATTCCTGACCTGTGAGCATAACTTGTTTATGCCATTTTTTTTTTTTTTTGCAGTGCCAGAGGTTGAACCCAGGACCTGTGTGTACTAGGCGAGTACTCTCCCATTGAGCTATATCTCTGGCTCTTATTTTTTATTTTGAGACAGGGTCTCACTAGGTTGCCCAGGCTTGCCTCAAACTTGTGATCCTTCTACCTCAGCCTTCCAAGTAGCTGGAATTACAAGCATGTACCTTCACATTCCTCTATGCCACTAAGTTTTGAAGGCTGGATCCTCCTGAAGATGTGTAAAAACTGAGAGGGGATGACTATAGCAAAAGCCAACAGGAAGTGGGGGCGGGGTGTCAGAGTGACACACAGTCTTTTCCTTCCCTCAGTTCTGGGTGGAATGTTCTGGAACTGAGGGAGGAGCTGAAGCACCATGTGTGGCTGTGGGTAGGCCTAACAACTGGGTATCCACCATGTGGAGAAGTGAACTAAGCAGATCCAAGCCTGACCCAAACTATAGGATGCCATGGGTTTCAGTGAGGCTGTTCCTTATAACCCCAGATGCACTATTTTGCTCAAGCCTGCTGTTCCTGCCATCTGTAATTCTGGTCCTCTAGGAGGGACTTGTCCTGGAGCTGTAGAAGACTCGGAGTAAATCAATGCACTAGTTCTGGATGAGTGGTAAGATCCATGACCTTTGGCTCTTCAACCTAAGCCCATTAATCATGTCTGAAGACTTAATTTATTGTTGACAGAAACATCCAATCGCAATGTGATCCTTCAGGACAGTCCTGTCTCTCCAGTGCCAGGGGAGTAACCTCCAGAAAAGAGAGGAGAATTAAGTCTTTCTCTAAAGACATTCTCCTTTTGTAAAACCAGAGACAGGAACTAGGATCTGAGTGTGTGTTCACTGTCTTCTGTTGTAGAGATGCCAATCATTTCCTCTGGGTTCCCAAACCCTGCCTGGAGACCCCACCCATGCACAGCCCAGCAGCAGAGGCCTTGCCTCCAAGCAACCCTGCCTCCAAGGAAGCAGGTGGCCAGTCCATCCTGAGCTCAACTGTATCTGGCTGGGGAATAGGCAGCCAGAATTTGTTAACTAAAGGTCACAAAGAGCAAGACACTAAAGCTGGGTCATAGGGAGACACGGTAGCATGCTCTCTAGGAGTGCAGAATAAATCAGATGGAGAACAGTCACAGATATTTCACTGTCCCAGGGAGAGGCAGAGCTTTCCTATTATCTGCATGAGGCCAGTTGTTATTTCCTGCTGTGGTTCTGCAAGATGCTCCTGGACCCTGGAATAGACTCCTCTTGAGCTTGAGGGGTCTCTTTTTCTCGTAACCAAACACTTTTCTTGATTAAGAAACCTACTGTGCACAATGCTAGGTTGGGCAGGAGCAGAAAAGGCAAGAGTAATCAACACCAGGTAGCTACTTTTGGAAATATCCTCACATGTCTTTAGTTCTCCCAAATTTCTACCCACACCTATCCAATGTTCTATTTCACTTATCAGATTATGTAAGCACTTAATAATTAGCTAATGATTCAAATTATGCTAATCTTTCTTGGCTCTTTCTAACTAGTGTGAAAACACCACAGTGGCAAGAACCATGTCCTACCTATCTTCTGCAACTCCTAACAATGTCTGGGATAGTACCAGAGGTACTGTAACCAATAATTATAATTTAGTTTTGGTAAATAGCAGAGAAAGTGAATATCAAATCTGAAGCCAATTCAGTTATTTACTTTAATCAATGTGAATTTCCTTTATTCCCACCTCCATCCATTCTTTTATCGAGTCTCTGGTTCCCCTGGAGTTGGTGAGAAGCTGGTATAGCTTTGCACTCACCCAAGTTTAAGGAGATATAAGGGCCCAGTGGTTAGGAATGTGCCTTTTCGAATAAACTCAGGGGCATTCAGTGACTGGAAGTACTGGAGACTGAAAAGAGAAGTTAATCAAAGATGGGAAAGAATCTGTGTATGTTCCCAGGAGGACTCGCCTGGCAAGGTCCTGGAGGGTGTGACTGGCCTTAGGAATATCGCCAAGAACATTTTCCTCTCTTTCAAGGAACCTTTCTTTCCTTTTTTTCTTTTTTCTTTGGTGGTTTCTAAATATAGGAATTAAATAAATGCAATATATTTTCCTCAGGAAGACGGTGGGTATTTACATTTGCCAGACGTACTCAATAGCTGCCTGTCGGTAATGCATTTCTTTATATATATATATATATATATATATATATATATATATATATATATATATATATATATGAACCACATACAGGCACATTTAATGAGTTCGTATAGACTGGCTCAGATTACACTGGCTGAAACATATTAAGAGTTTCTTGGAAAAGAGAGGGAGAGAAAATTCCAAGTTAGGCACTTGCCTGATGGGGATTATAAAACTGCTCAATAAAGTAAAAAGCATTTACAGAACAGCTTTTCAAAGACCAGCCTTAGCAAGTAGCAGCCTCTGTCATTTCCTCTTATGAAGCTTGGTTTTATGTTTTATCCATATTTTATATATGCTTCTGTAGGATTGTCACATTTAGGATAATGGCTTGAAAGCTATGCTTTGATGGTATATTTTTAAAAAAATGTATGGAATGTATGGATGAAGGAAGATCAACAAGTAGCCTTTCAGGCTGCTCTCTCTTCTTGCTCCCTCATTTTTTTAGATGTTTTCTTTTTTACAATTTTATTGTTCACTTTCATTATTTTAAGGCTCCTGAGAGCCTTAAATTATTTAATTTATTTGATGACTAGGCAAAGCATTATATACCTTCTATTTAGCTGAAGACTGGCAAAGTATTTTTTGAATCTATGTACAATCCTCAGGGCTCCTTGCAAGTGTGTGTAAATAGAATCATGAATAAATTACAAGTGCAGAAAAAGGGAAAATGGCCACCATTTTCATTTTTTCTGAATATAAGCCATTGAAAGAACTAAGTACCAATGGGTCCAAGACAAGTCTGAGAAGAGCAAGGTAGTCAGTCTCTGATGGCAAGGAACTCCCAAGCAGAGGTATTCCTGTCAGATGGAAACACGGTCTATTTCTTGGATCAATTAAAAAATCAACTGCACATGTCACAGTAGGAGACAGCTGAGAGATTTTGACCTGTGCTCTGGGGAAACTCTTACAGGGGCAGTGACCATCGTAAGTGGCTTGAAGCTGGGGCCATGTGTTCCCCAGGTGGCCTACTGGAGGAAGTGGGAATAGAAAATGATACTAAGGAAGCATTGGAGTTAGAAAGGCAGAAAGAAAGGGGAAAGGCTGACCCTCAGCCTCTAAGGAGCAGACGGCTAGCTCAAGAGCCTTGTGGGAGATGATTGGGGGGTCCCTCTGGCCAGGTTGTAGCATGCCTTCGAATGGTCCTCCTCTACATCCTGTGTCAAGGGTAATGTGAACAATCTTGAATAAATATAGTTGCATGTCAAGTTATAATTGGGAATATTAATTTGGGTCCATTGTGTGGGACAACTTAGAAAAAGAAATAGAGGTGGGAGCACGGCCAAGTTAGGAAGCAATTTTCTAGGAGAGGAATGAGTATTTTAGAGATTTAGCTGGGAGCTGGGCATGGTGATGTACAACTATTATCTCAGCGACCAGGAGGATGGCAAGTTTGAGGACAGCCTGGACAACTTAGTGAGACCCTGTTTCAAAATAAAAAATATACAGGGCTGGGCCTGTAGCTTAGTAGTAATGCACCCCTGGACTCAGTCCCCAACACCACACACACACACACACACACACACACACACACACACACGAAGAATAAGAAGAAGAAAAAGGAAATGTAGCTAGGATTGCTATTGCTCTGGGGTTATAGAAAAAAGGAAAAGAAATTTAGCTGGGACAGCTATTGCTCTAGAATTTTAGATTTCAAAACAACATAATGCTGGAAAGATTTTTTAAAATATGGAAGACCTCAGCAAGCATGAGACACTAAACAACTCAGTGAGACCCTGTCTCTACATAAAACACAAAATAGGGCTGGGGATGTGGCTCAGTGGTCAAGTGCCCCTGAGTTCAATCCCCAGTACCAAAAAAATAAAAATATGGAAGAGAGAAAATAAAAAGGACCACACCTGGGTTTCACTTGGGAGTGAATGAGGTTGAATGATATCTGCTGCTCTCATCTGACTTCTCCCTGGTCTCAGTTCTTCCCTGTAAATTCAGCCCACCTGCCCCCAGGATTCCCTTCTCTTTTCTTGCTCTGTGTACTGAAGCTTAGTGTTTACCATCAGCTAACAACCAGCAAAGTGAGGTTTCTCTTGAGCAAATGCTAGCAAGGCTTGCAGGCATCTGATCATTTCCCTGATCTCTTGTCCAGATGGAGCCTCCCCGAAACCATCCACCTTCAAAGTCCTCCACGTGGGTGGTGGCTGTTTTATTAACCACAGTCTCCAGTTCAGTTGATTGTTGCAATGTTTCAAAGCATCTGACTGCCAACGCTGATTCAGATCTGAGGATGCTAAGCCTGCTCTGAAGGGACAAACACAGGAACAACTGTACCCTTCAGGTAGTTCAGACTGAGCTTGGGGCAGTCATTTCCAGACTTTGCAGAGAGCATTGTTTGGTGACCAAAGTGTTAAGATAGTGAACATGCTCAGGTTGTCTAGGAGAATTTATCTCTAGTTCTTTGATGAGGATCTCCCTAGAAACCTGAAGCAGCTTCGTAGTTTATGAGTAAAACTCTGTTGTCCTTAAAAGGTCATCTTGTTAAAAATTAGCCGAAGCCAGGTGTGGTGTACACCTCCAATCCCAGAGACTCTGGAGGCTAACGCAGAAGAATCACTAGTTCAAAGCCAGCCTCAGCAACTTAGTGAGGCTCCGTCACAAAATGAAATATAAAATGCCCGGGGATGTGGCTCAGTGGTTAAGCACCCAGGCTTCAATCCCTGGTACAGAAAAAAAATAAAAATTAGGAGAAAGATGCAGATTATGGTTTGTGATCATCTGAAAGCAGGCATCTTGATACTTTTTCCTTTCTTATATCTCTAAACCTCTCTCAGATGGTGGCAGATGCCTGTGTCCGAAACAAATTATCTGTGATGGTGCTAGAACACAGAATCACAACACATTCCATGAGCATTGACTAGGAAAGTTGATGACTTAATGTTAGATACTCTCAGTGATAACAAGTTTTTAAAATGTTGTGTTTATATTACTTTTTTTCTAAATGTAGAATCTTTTTGAAATTTGAAAAGAAAAAGAAAAGCTAAATACATAATTTGCTATCAATGGCTTTGGAAACAAAACAACAACAACAAACCACAGTAACTGGTTTAGGAGGTGGGGGTTGTAACTGTGTTTAAGTCTCTTCATTTATCTAAATCCTACCCATTGCTAAGGGTTGGAACAAGTGTCTTCCTATAACACCTTCCCAGCTTTCACACAGTCTATATTTGCCTTCTTTCTGAACTACCATAAAAGTTGTAGATAATGCCATACAATTTAGTCGTTCATGAGAGACTACCTTGTATCCACCACCATTATATATTTTTCTCACCCAGATGTTAAGATATTTTAGAAAGCATGGCTCTTACTACGCTTTTCAGTGATCTCCTAGAAGCGAAACCAAGATAGGTAATTGATAACGCATACTAAATGAAAGCATCTAGTTGGGGCTCATTTCAGGAGCCAGTTCTAGCTCTGTGTCTTCCCTTCACTGCTGGACGAGCTCAGGCTCTGCATGATCCCATGATGCCCATCACTTGGTGACAGCCATGAGTAGCTGAGAAACAAGGGCTTTGGTGTCAGCGAACCTGGGCCTAGAGTTTACTTTTTGCCCTTAGCCGTGTGGCCCTGGAGAAGTTATTTTACCAAAGCTTAGTTTCTCCATGTAGGAATCGGGAACCTTCTAGAATTTTTTGAGAATTAAATAAGAAATAAAATAAATTATATAGAACCCTTTTTCCCACTTGCTCAGTTGGGTAAGTAATGTAATTCCACTAGGAAGATCCATAAAAAATCCTGTTCTTGTCCTAAACGAGAGAAAGGAGATCTTTGTGGATCTTTTACAGTGTCCAGCAGAAGCCTAGAAGTGCGTCCTCAGTGTCAGGGTCAGGTCCAGATCTTCTCATCTTGCTGGGTGTTCCAGGATGCCCAGTGGATTCTGCAGCAGTCACACTGTTGTCAAAGCCAAGTGTTATGGCTGCATGCTCCATGGGAACACAGAGCGAAACTGAGCCCCTGCCCAGCCATTGTGGAGCCGGCAGCAGTTCCTCTGCTCATGAAGAGGCTGTTTCTGCTTTGCCAGGATCATAGCTCTGTAATAGAACTTCCCCTAACTGCTTGGGTTTACTGGGGATGAAGAGGAATCAGAAGTCTAGGTCTCACCCCCAGTGTGCTTATGGAGACTGATGGAGAAAGGCATCCTGACGCAAAGTAAGACAGCTTTAGTCAGGTCGTAGCTCCAGTGTGGCCCTAGGGTTCATGACCTTGTTTTACAAGACAGTTTTCTGCGCACTGAAGGCCTACGGAAGGTTTTGAACTCAGAAACAGGAACAATAGAAAGCGATGCCTAACTGGCTTAATTGAAAGTAAGAGAACCATGATAGATCATGTGGCATTTAGGCAAGATATTTCTCTTCTTTCAAATGAGGAGGTTTGTGTGCGTCCCAGTGCATTAACCACCGGGAGGACGAGAAGGCATAGCTTGGCCTCACTCAGATGGGTGGTCTTGGAAGAGGACCAAACCTGGAGTTGGAACCTCTGGCTGTCCTGTGGAAATGCCTTAGTGTTATTCTAGATTGGATTTTGGGGAGGCCTACACATATTGTTGACTATGTGCCTGAAGCCTCTGCTATTTTCTCTGTGAACAAAGTTTAAAATGAAGGTCAAAATGTAATACCATGATTTGCATGTCCTGACAGAGTTCCTGCCTCCATGTGGGAGGGATGAGTGGGACACTGGCAATGCAGAATCACATGGCGGGGGCTCCAGGCCTCTGGAGCAGAATTTTGAACTGGGTGGGTGGGGTGGGGTGGGAGCCACAGAGTCCTGGTCCTACCATGTTGGTCTTTTGTCCCACTGGCCTCTGTCACCTTGAGTAAAGGGGCATGGACTTCCCTGGAGTTAGACACTGGGACTGACTTGCTGGGCCTGGTTTGTATGGGGTTGGCAGGGGAGGAGCATGGTGAGAGTCAACTGCAGTGAGTTGGTGGCTGTAGCCACAGCACAGAGGCCCAACAGCCAAGCAGAGCCTCCCGGCTGGGGAGCTGGTGGGTTGGACGCTTCTTTTCCAGCAGCACCATCCGTGGGACACAGTAACACACAGCAGTGTGTTTCCAGAGCCCAAGGGAAGTCAACACTCTGTGGACAGAGAATAAGCTGTTCCTAAAGAGAAACCTTCTAAGGCTTCCTCTCTGAGAAAATAGACAAACGGCCCTCATGACAGGGAGTGGAATTAGGAACTGGGGTATGGTTTCCTTTCCCTTGGACTCTGGAAATGCCCAAATTTAGTGCTAGATTTTAAGTTTTGCTCCTACATTGTAATGTTCTTTAGCCACCCCCCAAAATCCTCACCACCAACTGTGTACATCTGCAGCCTGTGTGGTTATGCTGTGGGGAAGTGAGGCTCAGGGCTGGTGGAAGGAGGTATAGCTTGTCCCCTCACCACTTCACGAAGACAGCAGGGCACCCACGGCAGGAGGGAGCATGTAATACAGAGGAGGATGGCCTGCCTCATGGAGAGGCACACGTGTGTCACAAAGATAGCAGAGGAAGCGATCCTTGCTAGGGAAAGAGGCCAGCACTCCATAAGGCCAGTGGCCAATTATTTCGATTGTCTCCTGCACACCCTCTCTTCTGGGGAGAGAGTCCATTAATCCCACTTGAGATGGCAGAGTTGATGCCTCACAGGGCCACAGGGATGTGCCCTGGGATCCTCCAACTTCTGTGGAACTGTCAACCTCAGTACTCTCACAGAGAATTATTTATACCTGAAAGCCGTTGCCTTCCCTGTCGAGTCTTGGTCACAGTATCCTGGACCCTCCAATGCCTTTCAATAATTTTGAATCACAAAAATGTAGGGAAGTGTTGTCTCTTAAATAAAAACTGGCATGCAAAAAAAGGGGATAGGGAAAGTTATGGTTTGGATATGAAGTGTCTCCCAAAAGCTCATGTGTGGAAAATGCAAGGTTTGGAGGGGAAATGATTGAGTTATAAAAGCCTTAACCCAACCAGTGAGTTAACCACCTGGTGGAATTAACTGAGTGGTAACTGAAGGCAGGTGGGAGTGTGGCTGGAGGAGGTGGCATTGGGGCGTGGCTGTGGGGTGTGTATTTGTATCTGGCAAGTGGAGTCTCTCTGCCTTCTGATCATCATGTGAGCTGCTTCCCTCTGCCACACTCTTCTACCTTGATGCTCTACCTCACCTGGAGCCCCAAGGAATGGAGCCAGCTTTTAGGGACTGAGACCTCTGAAACGGTGAGCCCTCAAATAAACTTTTCCTCCCCTACAATTGTGCCGATCAGATTTTTTTAGTTACAGAGGCAAAAAGGCTAAGATAGGGAAGCACATTGATAGTATATAAATATTAAGCTCTGGCCAAGATGAAGATATAATCTATGACTGTTTTTCATTGAAATAGAGACTAGATCTTACCAGAACAAAAAGCCTATGCTCTAAAGGTGAAATTAATGTTTCTGCCTGGACAGGCTTGAAACTCCAATAATTTTCAAAAGATAACCGCCCCCAGAGAAAAACAAACAAGCAAGCAACAGCGCCAAAAACCTCTTAATGTCATATAGCCTTATGATGTCCGAGCACATATACCTGCACACCACACACTCTCCTCAATGTGGCCAGTGCTCCAGCCCCTTTACCATACTCCCCATAGCTCCCAGAGTCTGTTGCTGTTCTTCATTTCACTTGATAATCCACATTACTATGTTTATAACACCAAGAACTTATAAAGAGTGGAAGAATCAGATGATCTGTGGTAGAGGCTGCAATTCGCCCCCCTACCGCCATTCTCCCATTTTGTGAACACTAATACAATCCTCAATCATTTTCTGGGCATGTGGCCATTTAGGGTACATTTTGAATTTTAATTCCTTCCTTGCAGTTAGGCATGGTCACCTGGAGTTCACAGTGGATTGTGAACAGATGCAATGAGTCCATCTTCTGTATTCATAAAAAGAAGGAGAGTGCCCTCTTTGCCTCTTCTCTTTTCATGGAAAAAGGAGAAGTCTGGAAGAAGGCAGAAGTTCCCAGATGTTTTTGTTCACAACACAATAAATGTCTATAATGTAATTTTTTTTCACATTGCCTCTAGGTCAACAGCAATGTATAAAAATTATGTTTTCAAGTAGTTGTATCCAAACCATTTAACATTTTTAATAATCCATGACTTAGAAGCCCTTTGAAAACTAACACAAATAAATTGAAAGAAAAAAATATTAATTTCCATTCTTAAATTACCACCTCACTTACTAGTGGTATCTGTGCATCTATTGGACACCACACAACCTCTCAAACCTTCTCAATACTGTTGTTTACTTGCCTTTTGTCAGAGAACCATCAAACCCATCACACCACAAGAGAACATCCCAAGATCTAAAGTTTAATTCTGAATCACCTCAAGGTAGTAGTTCCCTCAGTGTCTAAGAATTACAGTGCTTTCTTCACATTTGCTATGGTACCCTGTGGTGCCTTGGTGTGTGGTTTGGGAACCACTGCAAGGGAACATCCCTGCTAGCCCTGAACTGCTTATACCTCTTACAGAAGAGAAAATTGAGCTTCTACTGTCTTTAACCCACTCCAATTTAAAATCTACAAAAGCATGCAAACATTGGTCCTACCTCATCAATGCTTTAACTATTAAAACAAAAGGCATGAATGTAAGCCAGGTGCCATGGCTACCGCTACCAGCTACTTGGAAAGCAGCAAGAACAGAAGTTCCAGGCCAGCCTGGGCAACTTAGTAAGACTCTTGCCCAAGAATAAAATAAAATAGAAAAAGGGCTGGGGTAGCATATCTCAATGTCAAGCATTTGCCTAGCATGAGCAGAGCCCTGGGTTCAATACCAAGCCCATCACAAACAGCAACAGCCAAAAAACCATAGAACTGTGACGAGGCATTGGAAAGTGCACATCCTCCTCTTCCTGCCCTGCTTTTGCCTTCTGACCCCACTGCCTGGGACCATTCTTATAAGTTGTTTCCCTTTCCTTCTAATTTTTTTCCTTCTCCATGGTATTTTGTTCCATTTCACTAGCTGCTGTCTCTGGGGCCGCTGCCTTCCAAGATCCCTGCCATCTTCTCTCCCAGGGACCTTTGGGGCCTTGTTCCTAGCAGGACCTTAGTGGTTTGTATGGAAAACACAACAGATTGTGTGGCCGGCCCTGAAGTACAGTGACTGGGTTCTTCTCCTCACTACCAGAGAAACAGTGCTTTCCTCACTTCAAAAATTTTTTTAAAATTTTAAAAATTCCTTCAGGAATTTTTCTTCAGAGAGAAATTAAAGTGTTTGAATGATAGTTACAAAGCAAGGCATTTGGTTCCACAACAGGTACATCCTCTAAGCTTCCTTAAGAGGTGCAGTGATCCCTTGCCAGCTCATCGCCACCTCCACCCCAAGTCTATGGTCTATATTCCCAAAATTCAAACTAATGTCTGAAGCATTAGTTGAGCACAAGAAACTTCAGATAAGAACACCCAAAGCCAAGCCCAACAACTGTAGTTTGAAGTATGGAGAAGGCTCTTCCTCCTTGTGTTGCCCTTTCAGGTAGAAGAGGCTGCTCCTCCGTTGTCCCTTCATCCCCCACTGCACAGCTAGAGGGGAAACATGCCCTCTCAGCAGACTCCACGACCAGGGTATAACAAAGGCCCATGCTCTGGATTCCCCCCAAGACCTGCCAGAGCTTTTCTCTCCAGCAACTCAGCAGACTTCAGCAACTCATTGCAAATTGCAATGATCACCACTTTCCTTTTTATTTTTAAATTATTGGTGCATTATAATTATACATAATTGTGGGATTATGTCATATACATATATTCACATAACATAATTTGATCAACCTCATTCTTCTTCCCTCCTACCCTCCCTTCCTCCCTCCTCTGATCTGCTTGTTTTATTCTACTAATCCCCCCTCTATTATTATTATTATTAAAATTAGTGCACTATAATTACATATATAAGCAGGATTCATTGTGGTATATTTGTATATGGACATAGCACAGTTGTTGTTGTTGTTGTTTAAATTTGGTACCAGGGATTGAACTCAGGGGCACTCGACCACTGAGCCACATCCTCAGCCCTATTTTGTGGTTTATGTAGAGACAGGGTCTCACTGAGTTGCTTAGCACCTCGCCGTTGCTGAGGCTGGCTTTGAACTCGCAATTCTCCTGTCTCAGCCTCCCAAAGTGCTGGGATTACAGGTGTGCACCACCGCACCCGGCTGACAGCACAATTTGATAGATTTGGTTCCTCAGTACTTCCCCATCCTCCCCATTCTCCTTCCCCCTTGATTCCCTTCTTTAATTCTTTTGGCCTCCCTTCTGTTTTCTTGAGATCCACCCCCCCCCTACATTTTTTATTCCTCCTCTCCCTCTCTCTTTCTCTCTCTCTCTCACTCACTTCCATATATGAGAGAAAGCACTGGACTCGACATTCTGAGTCTGGCTTATTTCACTTTCCTTTTGAGGTCAAATTCACATGGTCTTTTCTAGTTGGCTTCCTCCATTCGTGCAGTTAGAAATTCAATGGGATAGTAACCCGGTCCCCCGGATGCTGGCTATTAATGCCCAACAGGGTGTTTCCGATGCCTTCAGGTGTGCCAGCTTCTGTGCAGAAGGTGAGTCTAGCAGAGCTGTCACTCACACAGTTCTAGAAGCAGGGAAATACTAGAAAGTGCAGTAGCTGAGAACTGCACTCTGCGTCACTGCTTCAGACCTCTTTTGTTTCACGTCTTTCATTAAGCAAAAGTTGCATATTGGTTTCCTTTGAAGAGGGGCTTTGTAGCAGATGAGGCTTCTCCTAGGCTAGAGGCATATGATCATTACCATTGACCCCTCGGTTACTGCAGGAGTGTAGGTAATGTAGGTGAGGCGGTTTTCTCCTTGGCTAGTAACAATCCCCTGCTTATATCTGGCTAGCTGTTCCCCACCTCCACTGCCAATCTCTGGTCTTTATTTCAAAAAGGTAAACCTATTTAAGTAACAAGCTAAGAAGATACTAAATGAGAAGGAAAGCACACTTTTTAAAATTTGTTCTAATTAGTTATACATTGACAGTAGAATGCATTTTAGCACAATATACATAGATGGAGTACAACTTCTCATACTTTTAGTTGTGCACAATGTAAAATCACACTGGTTGTGTAATCATATATGCATATAGAGTAATAATGTCCGATTAATTCTGCTATCCTTCCTATGCCCATATCCCCTCTCCTCCCTTTACTCCCCTCTGTCTAACCCAAAGTATATCTATTTTTTCCTAGCCCCCACATCATTATTGTGAATTAGCATCTGCCTATCAGAGAAAACATTTGGCTTTTGATTCTTTGAGACTGGCTTATTTCACTTATTGGCTTATTTCTCCAGTTCTATCCATTTACTGGCAAATAGCATAAAGTCATTCTTCTTTATGGCTGAGTAATATTCTATTGTGTATATATACCACAATTTCTTTATCCATTCATCTGTTGAAGGGCACCTAGGTTGGTTCCATAGTTTAACTATTGTGAATTGAGCTGCTATAAATGTTGGTGTGGCTGTGTCACTGTAGTATGCTGATTTAAGTCCTTTGGGTATAAACCGAGGAGTGAGATAGCTGAGTCAAATGGTGGTTCCATTCAAAATTTTCTGAGTAATATCCATACTGCTTTCCAGATTGGTTGCACCAATTTGCAGTCCCACCAGCAATGTATGAGTGTACCTTTTCCCCCACATCCTCACCAACATTTATTGTTGCTTGTATTCTTGATAATTTTCATTCTGACTGGAGTGAGATGAAATCTTAGTGTAGTTTTGATTTGCATTTCTCTAATTGCTAGAGATGTTGAACTTTTTTTATATATTTGTTGATTGGTTATATTTCTTCTTCTGTGAAGTGTCTGTTTAGTTCCTTAGCCCATTTATAGATTGGGTTATTTGTTTTTTTGGTGTTAAGCTTTTTGAATTCTTTGTATATCTTGAAGATTAATGCTCTATCTGAAGAGCATGTGGCAAAGATTTTCTCCAGTTCTGTAGACTCTCCACATTATTGTTTCTTTTGCTGAGAAAAAGCTTTTTAGTTTGACTGATTATTGATTTTACTTCTTGCACTTTAAGAGTCTTGTTAAGGAAATCAGTTCCTAAGCTGACATGGTGAATATTTGGGCCTACTTTTCTTCTAGTATGTGCAGGGTCTCTGTCCTAGTGCCTGTCTTGTTTTTTTTTTTTTTTTTGGCAGTAGAGTGGTACCGGGGATTGAACTCAGGGGCACTCCACCACAGAGCCACATCCCCAGCCCTATTTTGTATTTTATTTAGAAACAAGGTCTCACTGAGTTGCTTAGTGCCTTGCTTTTGCTAAGGCTGGCTTTGAACTCATGATCCTCCTGCCTCAACCTCCTGAGCCTCTGGGATTACAGGCAAGCGCCATCACACCTGGCTCTAGTACCTGAGTCTCTGATCCACTTGAGTTGAGTTTTGTGCAGGGTGAGAGATAGAGATTTAATTTCATTTTGTTATATATGGATTTCCAGTTTTCCCAGCACCAGTTATTGAAGAGGTTATTTTTCTCTCCAACAAATGTTTTCGGTACCTTTGTCTAATATGAGATAATTGTAGTTACGTGGGTTTGTTTCTGTGTCTTCTATTCTGTACCATTGGTCTACATGTCTGTTTTTGATGTCAATACCATGCTGTTTTTGTTACTGTGGCTCAGTAGTATAGTTTAAGGTCTGGTATTGTGATGCCTCCTGCTTTACTTTTCTTGCTAAAGATTGCTTTGGCTATTCTGGGTCTCTTATTTCTCCAAATGAATTTCATGGTTGCTTTTTTCTAGTTCTATAAAGAATGTCATTGGGATTTTTCATAGGGATTGCATTAAATCTGTATAATGCTTTTGGTAGTATGGACATTTTGACAATATTAATTCTGTCTATCCAAGAGCAAGAGAGATCTTTCCATCTTCTAAGATCTTCTTTAATTTCTTTCTTTAGTGTTCTGTAGTAGAAGACACACTGTTAAAAAAATTATGATGGCCTCAGTGGTAGAGCACATGGTCAGTATGCAGGAGGCCCTGGGTTTGATCTCCAGTAACCTCCTCTCTCAAATTTTTTTTGAAGTTATGATGATATATTTCAAATTCAACTACTTTTTTTCAGAGACTCTCCTGTGGTCAACCAGTGCACACAGCTAGCAATAAGCTGTCTTTATGTTCTGTTTTGTTTTGTTTTTGATTAGCCTAACTTCCTCTCCAGATCCTGAGTCCATAAGGGCTGTCACAGTTGTCATTTGCCCAATAGCACTTGGTGAGTGATCAGCACATGTTCATTTGACGTGGATGTTCCTCTCATTGACCTGGGTCAATGATAGCTAGAGAAACAGTGAAGTGAGTTACCTCCCAGCCCCCCTCACTTCCTGTTTCTTCTTCCTTCTCTTGGTGTCCTCATTTCCCTTCCCGTCTCAGAGGCAATAGCTAACTTGTACAGTAAACAGAATAAACACCTAAACTTGCTATCCTTGGCTACCTTGGAGGTAGATTTGATCTAGACCTTTAGCTACCAGGTTCTGGGCACAGGGTAAAGTGAGAAGTAAGGCTTATGCTAATTTTGGTGGAGTCGTAAGCATGGAAAAGATGGCTCCCTTTGGCTACTGTGGTAGAATAGGCATTACCAATGTTTCCAATGACTTCCTGGTAACACAGGAATTATGTTTTCCTGCCCTCTTGAAGTTGGGTGTGGCCATTTGATTTATGTTGGCCAATAAAATGTGGAGCATAAATATTAAGAGCTGGTATATAATTTTCCACACACTTTTCCCCAATCATGATTACTATGGCCATGTGTAGAAGAATGTGTTTTGATAGGCTTGCCACAATTTTGTGGAAAGTCTGGAGTATTAAGCTGTCATATAAGGAGAACCACCTAGATCCACAACAAACTTTATATGTCTAAGAAATAAATATTAGCTCTTTTAAGCTGCTAGAAATTGGGGGTTTATTTGTTGTGGAATCTTATCTTGGCTTAGTCTGACTGATATAACTACCTTCTATGCTTTTCTCAGACTAACCATTTTTTGATAGCTTATTAAACACAAGATGTCTTTTGAAAACAAAAGTTAGACTACAGGCTTTTTTTGGGGGGGGGGAGGGGGTTACCAGAGATTAAATTCAGGGGCACTTGGCCACTGAGCCACATCCTCAGCCCTAATTTTGTATTTTATTTGGACAGGATCTCACTGAGTTGCTTAGCACCTCGCTTTTGTTGAGGCTGGCTTTGAACTCTCGATCCTCCTGCTGCTGGGATTACAGGCGTGCACCACAGCTAGACTAATGGCTTTTTAATTATGATCTTAACAAGTATCATGACAACATATTACTTTCAGAAGAATTTAAAAAGCTTCACTTGGGAAAAACATCACAGGGGAACAGTTATTTTCTTTGGTCTGCCCCCAACTTTAACCTTGCCTCCCACTTCAGGTTTAGGTCCTCCTGCACCTGGTTGTTCAGAGCACCTGATGTGGGATCCACTAATATTGGCCTCAGAAACTCCATAATCACTCTTCCCCTACATTTTCTCATCCTGTCTGATTTGCCTCCACCTCAGCACATTCTTCTCAGCTAGAGATCTAGAGATGATGGAGACGTGCCAGGATTTCCTCCAGATGTAAATAAGCAAATTCCTAGCACCTGTGAGTTTAAAGTCCCTAGAAGATAAACTGCCCTCCCTTGTTGGATGCATGACTTTCCTGAATGTGCAGAAGAGATCTAATCCTTAATGGCTGCTTGGCATTGGCTTATTCTGGAGCCATAGTCACTTTCACTGCTAGAATTACCAAGATGGTGATTATGCAGCTCAGTGCAAACAACATGATAAAGCTAATTTATGGTGAGTCAATAATTCAACCTGCAATCTGCTCGAGAATAAATTTTAGTCACTGACATTTTTGTTTACATCACATCACCAATATTTTGTTCTATAATTCACTGTATAAGAGATTTTGCTTGACTGATTTTGGAGTGGGGAAAAACCACAGCAAGTTAAGAATAGAGTCTGGGTCTTAATAAATGAAGAGATACACTATGTTCATAGATTGGAGGACATAATGTTGTTAAGAAGCCAATTCTCTACAAAATGATCTTACAAATGTCTTATCAAAATTTCCATAGGTCCTTTTGTAGAAATTGACAATTATATTCTAAAATGTATATGAAAATAGAAAGAACCTAGAAGAGCCAAAGCAAATTTGAGATGGATAAACAGAGTTGGAATTATATGCCTGATTTCAAGACTTTAATCTCTAGTAATCGGGAGAATGTGCTATTGGTGAAAGGATAGACACATGTGGACTACTGAAAAGGCTATTATTAACTCAGGCCTATTCATATATTGTTAATTGATTTTGACTAAGGTGCCAAGGGAAGACAGAGTGTTCCCATGAAATGGTACAGAAACAAATGGATATCTATCTGGGAAAAATGAATCACAATCTTTTTCTATTATACAAGAATCACCTTGAAATGGATCATAGATCCAATTATCAGTTAAAACTATAACAATTCAAGAAGAAAAGATAGCAAAAAAACCTATGATATTTGGTTAGGCAAAGATTTCTTAGATAGACAACAGAAGCTTGAAACATTAAAAAAGGAAAGATAAATTACACAAATTGTTGCATGTTTATGCAAAAAAAATACTGCTGAGCATGGCCAAGGAACAAACTATTGAGACACGCAACATTATGATAAATCTCAAAATTATGATACCAAGTGAAAGACACCAAGTATGAAAGATTACAGGTTATGCTATTCCATTTATATGAAATTTTGGAAAAGGCAAAATTATTGTAATTGAAAGCAGATCAGTTTTCCTGGGTCCAGGGCAAGAGGACTGACTCCAAAGGGGCACAGAGAAACTTTTTGAAAATATGTTTTTATTGTGGTGGTGATTACAAGATCATAGGCATTTGTTAAAATTCATCAAACAGTACCCTTATAGACAGATAAGAATTAGCAAAGCAGCCTAAGAGCTATTCTCAAAAAGATCAGTTTGTAAGAAACCTGTGAATTTGGGCTTCTAGAAAGTTCTCACTATTTTCTAACTGAGCAGGGTGGTTTGCTGGGCCTAGGCTTTTGGTGCAAACAATATGCTTTATGCTGAACACTTGCTTTCCTTCTAGGAGTCTGGAATGTTGGTACATTAGGCAGGCGTGCCTATATGTCATATTATATTTGTGTCCTAGGGCTGCTGTAATAAATTACCACAAACTGGGTGGCTTAGAACAATAGAGATTTATTCTCACACAGTTTTGGAGGCCAGAAGTCCCAAATAAAGGTATTGGTGGCGCTGAGCTCCGTCCAGAGGCCCTAGAATAGATTCTGTTCCTTGCTCCTTCCAGCTTCTGGCAGTTTCCTGAGCCTGTGGCTGTATCACTCCAAACTGTCTTCACTGGCCACATTTCCTCCTCCTCTTCTCTGAGCCTGTCTCTCTTGTACATGACTTATGAGGACATTTGTCATGGCATTTGGATGCCATCCTCATAATTCAAGATGACCTCTTCATCTTGATAGAGTTAATTGCATCTACAAAGACCCTTTTTAAAAAAAAATATTTCTTTAGTTGTAGATGGACACAATACTTATTTAATTTTGTGCAGTGTTGTGGATTGAACCCAGTTCCTCGCACATGCTAGGCACACCACTCTACCACTGAGCTACAACCCCAGCCCTACAAAGACCCTTTTTACAAATATTGTCACAAATTCCAGAGATTTGGACATGGATTTTGAGGGTCACATATTCACACATACTACACATTACACATATATTGCTGTATTTTTGTTGCTGGGGAAAGAGTGTGCAGTATGTGATGACTCCTGGGAGTGAGAGAGCATAGCAGAGTTTGAGAAAAAAAAAAAAAGAGAGAGAGAGAGAGAGAAAGAAAGAAAGGAGGGAAGGGCCAAGGCTGCACACAGATTCCTCCAGATTCTTCCTGCTTTTTTTTTCTTTTCCTCTTCTGATCCAGCTGTGCACCTTACTAGATTACTATAATCAGGTCCCTAGCTTGGAATTCAACTTTAGCTCTTCTAGCCAATCCCTTAACGTGGGGAAGGTCTTTCCTCCTCCTCACCCTGACCTTGAAGTGGGAAATTTTGTTTGTTGCATAAATTATACCTCAGTAATGTCATTAAGGAAGATAGTGTGTGGAGAAAAGAGACAAGTGTGGCCCTTCATAGTAGTTCCATTTAATGTAACTGTAACGAAACTCTCAACACCTTGACTCTTTCCTAAACTATAGGGCTTCTAATACCCTGCTCCTCATTCTATCCAATCACTGTACAAATCACATTTTAACATTGTATTTATTGCTTTGAATTACATAGATTTAGGCACTACTGTTTTAAGATATATTTGCCAAGGACTTAAAGTAAAAGAAATGAACCAATGCCCTGCTTTGGCATTTGGGCTGTTGAGACAGAAAACCTCAGAGTCTACAACAGATCCAGGGGCAGATTGGCCAGACTTCCTGGGCTCCTTTGAAGTCAAGGTTATTTTTGGGATATAGCCCAGCTGGGTACTCAAGGGCGTCTCCAAGAATTACAGCTTTTTAACTCCTGAAGATAAGTGGGTCAATTCTTCAGCTGGGCAAATTAGCCGGCTTTCGAGACTAAACTATCCTAATAAAACCTCTGGTTGAAATTTAAGTGACGCAGACCACGCTGGCAGCCAACTTTATGCCAGTGAAATATTTATCCCTGTCTCATATTTGTTGGCAGCACATAGCACTAAAATCATGGCAAATTTAATAACAGATCTTGCGAGGCACTTGAAGAAAGAGGAGAACATTGGCCTATGGAGCAGGCAACAAGGGACATCCAGATGGCCACTGGCATGCTCGTCTCAGGATGGGCATGGGCAATGGGTGGGGAGAGAAACCATCCCATATGGGCATCTATCTGGCAGGGATTGTTCTCAGTCCCGAGAGAGGACTTTCTCAGCACTAGGGCTTCCATCCAGCTTTGGTCAGGAGCCAAGAATTGTGAAAAGGAATCAGTCTCTGGTGTGGGGAGAAGAGATAAGACGCAAGCAAACAGCCTTGGAAGAGCTGAGGGAGTAAGGACCTGTCACTTGGTATCAATACAGAAGAAATCATTTGCTCATAGGTCACATTTTCTCTTAGCTGAATGTTATCAACTTTAGTTTTTTTGTTTTGTTTTGTTTTATTCTGGGTACCAGGGATTGAATTCAGGGGCACTTGACCAGCTCTATTTTGTATTTTATTTAGAGACATGGTCTCACTGAGTTACCGAGTGCCTCACTCTTGCTGGCTTTGAACTTGTGATCCTCTTGCGAGTTCAATCCCAAAACCGCTGGAATTACAGGCATGTGCCACCGTGCCCAGCTTCAACTTTCATTTTGATTTTGAGAAGTGTGATGGATCCTCCAATGTCCTTGAACTATTTTTGCTTCTTTGCTTTGGTTCTTCTCCCCATTCAGGATCCATGTTAGAGAGATGAGATGAGAGGACCCCCAGAGAGGCTGGTACAAGAACGAGCCTTCTTCCCTTTCTTCACTCCCAAATCTCTACTCAGTACTAGACTTGGCCTTGTGATCAGAGTAGGTGACAGCCGCCAGCTGGAAAGACTTCTGGTTTATAAAGTCCCTTCTTATTCTGGGGTAATGCCAACAGCACTACTATTGGAGACAATTGTTCCAGAATCTTGGTCTGCCCCTTTTAAATTCAAAACCTGTGAAAGGGAGATAAAATCACACATACAGTATAAGGCTCCTCTTCAGATGTTCCTACTTTAAGAAGGAATTGCATAACACCATGAATGAGGTTATTGGTGATATGCCCCTGTCTGAGGGCCTGTGTTCAAGCTCTCTCCTCCCATCATTAGACTCTGGGAATGAAGAGAGCAACCCAGATAGAGGCATAAAAAGTGTGTGTGCTGGTTTGTGGGGGTTCATTTTCACTGAGATTTTGTTCAGGACTGGTCTGTTTGGCTAATATGATTGATATCTGCTAACCTCAGGAAAATGAACAGTAAAGAGCTTTTCCTCAGCTCATCAGAGGGAGCCTTTCCAAATTGTCAGCTAGAGGATTCATAAATGAAGAGGTGAAGTTTACCCTAACTGCTAGCTCTGGTACCGTGGCAGTGGAGGCCAGTGTAGTAGAATGCTCCAGTGTAGGCACCAGGTGAGCTAGAGTCTAAGGCCTTCCACAGCTGGCTGTTCTATGACCTTATAAAGTCACATTCTGCTTCTTGTGTCTCGGTTTTCTTATTTGTCAACAATATAGATAATACCTACTCTATCTTCTTGACAGATTTCACAGTGAAGGAGATTAGCTTGGTTAGAATGGCTGTGCCCCTTTCTCCTGCCTTTCCTAGAATGGCTTCTTGGATGTAGTGAATAGCTGGGACTGGTGACCACAGAGGTCCCTAGACCATATGCAAATGAGTGTATCAAAAAAAGATGAACTATGGAGATTTCCCTTTATCCATCAATCATCTATGCATCCATCCATTCATCCATTCAGACTAACCAATGGTGTGCTAAAACACCTCTTTCCAACTCTGCATCCAATAATAGCTTGAAATTGTCCATGACTCCCAGAGAGGTGATACAACAATAAGCCTGAACATCATGAAAAACAATTTGCAACCATTAAAAATTAAGGTTTCTTCTTCTTCTCCTCCTCCTCCTTTCTTCTCTTCTTCCTTCCTCTCCTCCTCTTCTCCCTGCCCCCCTTCTTCTTCTGGAGAGTTGATTATTACACATTTATCAGCCTATCACTGATTTTGTCTACCTACCTTGATATCTGTCTGCCTGTCCATTTGTCTACCCATTCATTCATCTAGATATACTTGCATATCTATGCATTCACTCAATACATATAAATTGGGCACCCAGGATGCACAAGGCATTTTGAGGCTCTTTGCTATTGTCTGCTGGGTCTGAGTGTCTGCTGGACTCTAGCAGTGAGAGAGCATGAGGATAGTCTTTGTTTTACTCCTTTCTTTAGGAGGATCTGGGAGATATATTTATGTCCTAATCATAGACCAGAAACTATGTGAGGCTTGGGGCAGGGAGCCATCTTGTCTGCACAGGAGAGCTCTGACTACCTTTTTGATCTATTCACATTAGATAGCCTTTGCTCTAGGACAGTTGGTAACCAGCAGCAGCACCCAGAGCAAGGCTGCAGGCCAGGTATGATCAGGATTGCCTGGGGAGGAGGGGTGGCACATGAAGTTTCGCCTGGGCTTATCATCTTAACGAGGTTTCTGTCTCTACCTTCCACTCCTCTTGACCCTTCTCTCTTGTTTTGCTGAATTCCTCCTTGGTCTGGGAGTGGAAGTGTGGTTCACTCACCTCTTCCCTCACTTCTCACCCACCTGCTTTGCTCCATGAAGTAATAAAAATATCACGATTGGGAAAAAGTTGCCAACTAATTTTTAAAGAAATGAGAGTACATGGTCAACTAGGTGACAGATTTGGGGTATAATTTTAAGGCATGTCTGGAGTTTTTCCACAATATTCTATGTGTTTCACTATTTGAGAGCTTTCTGAAATTAGTGTTTCTTTTTGATAGACAATACTCTCACCACATCTCCTTACACCCAAGAGTCAGATAGTATTCCTGAAGTGAGCAAAGCCCTCCAGAGATCATAATCCTACTGGAATGGCCCTGACCTGAGGCAGAGCTCTGGCAGTGATAAAGTCTTTAAATGCAGGGACATATGGACATGAGGGGTCATTGGGGCTCCATAATCAAAAGCTGAAGACCTGAGGCAGCTGGTCTGAGAATCACACAGTGAAAGAATATGGAGGCAGGAGCTGTGTTGAAGTTGGGTTTCCAATAGAGAGGGAAGGCAATGTCTGGGAAGATAGGTGAGGGCCACTGGGAAAAATGAGTGACAGGAATCACTGCCTGTAGTCTGGTAGGTTTTAGAAGCTTGCCAATGCTGAGATTTGAGGAGGTTCTTCTCACTCTCCTTTGCTTCAAACACTGTTGGCTAAAATAAAGGGCTTTCCTAATTGTAAAGGAGACTGACAGGACTGGGGGAGAAAACTCAAGGAAGTCATTCCAGGTGCCATTGGGGCGTGCTTTACCTAGGGTTTGCCATCTCCATTCAGTTGCCAATTTATTGCACTTAAAATGCCCTGTGTAGTGTGTGTATATAATTATTATATGTGATATATGGTGGTAAATAATGTCATTATTATATGTGATATATGGTGGTAAATATATATTTTTTACCTTATACAGGCATGTTGGACCAGAATTATCAGACTCAAAGCAATCTGGGAGTCATTTAAAATTTAATCCAGATTTCACAATGAAGGAGCTTAGCTTGCCATCTATTGACCTAAAATTTTAAGAAGATTCAAGAGATAAGAACTTGCATTTTATCTGAGTCTGATTGCTTTTTGGTCAAACCCGGAAAACATGCCTCAAATCCCAGAGACAAATGATGTAATGTAATAGGTTTTTCAGCTGGCTGTGCTTCTTTCAGGTTTGATTTGAGCAAATACTAGAATCCAGAAACCAAGGGGAAAAAGGATAAGAGAAAAAAAGTAGAGATGCCTGGAGGTACTGTCTTGTGGAATTTATTGGGCATTTTTCTTTGATTACTGAAAAACCAGAGGAAATCCTTCCATTCTTATTAAGGAATAATCATCAGGCCAATCCTACCACACTCAGCAGAGTAAACCAGACTCCAAGCAAAGAATGGGAATTTTCTTCGACTCAGCAAGGACTTACTAAGTACCTTCAGTGTGCTAAGGGCTGGGTTTACACAGGTGAATGAGACCTACATCTCCCCTCAAGGAGTTTGCAATCTGTTTAAGGAGAAGAAACTATAAAGGGGAAGGAACATTAACAATAACTGAGGATTTACTTCATTCATCTATGAGAAGTTTCTGAAGACTTCTTTAGGTGCAAATATTATTTTAGATATTGAGACAAAAATTGAAAAAACAGGTGTGGTACTTGCTCTCATGAAGCTTTCATTCTAGTGAAGCAGACAAAGCATTGTTAGAATGCTATCAATATAGTATGATGCTTTCTCAAAAAGTTAAACATAGAATTACCATATAAACCAGCAATCCCATTTCCAGGTATATAACCCCAAAATTGAAAGCAGGGATTCAAACACATATTTCTGTGCTCATGTTCACAGCAGCAGCATTATTCAACATAGCCAAAAGGTGGACATCACTCAAGTATCTATTGACTTTGTGAATGGATAAATAAAATGTAGTATGTTCATAGAATGGAATATTGTTCTATCTTTAAAAGGAATGCAGTTTTTATATATCCTATAACATAGATGAACTTTGAAAACATTATTCTAAGTAAAGTAAGCCAGATACAAAAGGATACGTGCTGGATGTTTGCACTTACATGAGGAACCTAGAATAGGCAAATTCATAGAGACAGGATACATAATAGAGGTCCCCAGGGGTTGGGGGAAGGGGAAATTAATCTTGTTTCATGGGTCCAGGGTTCCAGGATGGGAAGCTAAAAGACTCCTGAGAATAGATAGTAATGATGACTGAACAAGATGGTAAATGTGCTTAAAGTTACTGAATTATATACCTAAAAATGGTTAAAATGGTTAATTTTATGTTATGTATATTTTATCACAACAAACAAACAATGCCTTGATGATAACTATAGGAGGGTAGGAGGATGACTGGACATTGATGTTATATTAGGTGGCCAGAGACAACCTTTCTGAGGAGATGCCATCGAAGCTGAGATCTGAATGTCAAGAATAAGAAGAAAGTAACGGAAAATCAGAAGGAAAAGCACTCTCAGAAGATGGGACCATTATAGCAAAGACCAAAAGGTAGGAACAGGCTGGACCAGAGGAACAGAAAGAAAGCCAGATGGTAGAGAAAGTGTGAGGGGGCCAGGGGTCAAGACGAAACCTTGGTTGTAAGCAGGGGACTTCTGAAGTCAGGGTGAGGGTTTGGATAAAAGTTCACTGGAGCATTTTAAAGCAAGTAACATAATTTGGTTCACAAGATCACAGGAGGCTGCAAAGATGACAGATTAGTAAGAAGTGAAACTAATGCTGAAAGCTAGTTTGGAAGCTATTCTCATAGTGTGGGTACACAGTAATGGTTACTGGGCCCAGAGTGACTTTAGGATAGGTTAGGAGGAGGAATTGACAAGACTTGCTAAGAGTGTGGGGAAAAAAGAATCTAGGATTGACCCTTAATGTTTCCAAGCATGGTAGATCATGGCACTGTCGATTGAGACGTTAAGATGAGGGGCATGTTTGAGGCAGGGTGAGAAATCAAGAACTCTATTTTGACTAGGTGAATTTTGAAATTAGGTAAGTAAGTGGATGTGTTGAGCAAGCAGCTGGATATGGAATTTTGGAATTTGAGTAGAGGACAGGGATGAAGCTGCACCTTGGAGAGTCCACACCATTTGAATGATATTTACTTAAAAGATGGGGTGAATGACATCACCAGTGGGGACAAGTGCAGATGAATCAAACCTGGGGCCCTCCCACCATGTTTCTAAGTCATTAGGCACTACATACATTCCATCTTGGATGGAGTGACACAACTGAGTAGGAGGACGATGACTAAACTAGAGATTTAAGAGACAGAGAAGAAGGACTTTATTTAGACTTGAGAAATTTTAGATGGATTCATGGAGGTAGCATTTCACCGGGACCTAAGTCTCCTGGGGAGGAAAGCCAGCAAAATTGTTCCAGGTGGGAGTAGGAGGAGCGTGAGCAAAGACAGTTCCAAGTTTAAACGTCTTTTTTATAAAAGAAGATGTAATTTGAAGTTCTGAGAAACTACAGAGCCATGCTTCTCATATCAGGGTGCTAGGTACCAGTGACACATGGACCCAGAGTAGTCATTTTACTGAATGTCAGTTTTGCTCAAATTAAAGTTTTCACATAATTGTACCTAAAATTTTTAATTGAAAATAACATTTTTAAAACCTCAATGATATAGTTTTAAGCCAAGATATTTAGAATACTGTCATTTAACATATAATCAATTGAAATTTTTGACACTTTTTTGCTCAATCACTAAGTCTCCTCCTGCCCCTCTTCTTGTTCTTGTTTTATCTCCTTCTCCTTTTCCTCCTCTTTTTCCTCTCCTTTTTGTGAATTGTAGTAAAATATGTCTAAAAAATTTACATATTAAAAATATATAAAATAAATACATTGAAAACAGCATGTTTATATTGCAATAAAGGTAGATGTCTATTTAGTATAATGCAGCATTTGTATAGATTTTCCAGGTATTTCAGGTTCTAGATAGCTGCCTTTGGCTACACACTAAAGCTCTATCCGTATATATGTGTACCTACTTTCCCCTGTTATTAGGTAATATTTCATTGAAAATGTTTGAGAATGACTGAATTATAGATGACATCCCCACATAGATCATTATCAGATCATTCCTATGGGAGCCTTCTTTTGCTATTGATCTATATATCATAAACATGATTGGTTTTCAAATTACTAGAAGGATTATTCTGAATTTTATCTTACTTGACTCCATGCTTTTAAGTTAGTACTCCTGAACATAATTAACCATTAAGTTTTTGGTCTTAATGGTAATTATGATGTCTGGCCCGTGGCTGGTCATTACATTGTTGAAGATGACTTCATGGGATCAGGAGGTGGCAATGGGCCAGCTGGCTCAGCCCAGAGTCATTCACTCACTCTTGCTCTTTCTCTCACCCCAGGGTGTTGTGTAATACAAAATCAACTCCCTTTTCCTGATATAAGCATTTTTCTAAGAGGAAAATTTTAATTTACATAATTTGTAGATTCACATGCAATTTTAAGAAACAATAGAGGTATCCTATATACCTTTTATTTAGTTTCTGCCAGTGCCAAAACCATAGTATATTCTTTTTTTTTTTTGAAGATTTTTTTTTTTTTAGTTGTAGATGAACACAATGTCTTTATTTTATTGCTTTGTATGTGGTGCTGAGGATCAAACCCAGGGCCTCACGCGTGCGAGGCAAGCGCTCTACCACTGAGCCACAATCCCAGCCCCCATAGTATATTCTTAAAGCCAGGACATTACATTGACACAATTCATCCATCCTTTTCAGATTTCCAATTTTAACTGTACTTGTGTGTGTTTCGTGTATTATGTTCTATGTAATTTATCACCGGTGTAGGCTTGTGTATCTACCACCATTCCAACAAATACAAGTATCCCCCATATTGCCCATTTATAACCACTCCACCCCATTCTCTAGCAACTTCTAATAAATATGCCCTCCATTTCTAAAATTTTGTCATTGTAAAAATGTTACATAAATGCATGCAGTTTTGTCCTTTTGAGATAGGCCTTTTTTGCTCACCAGAGGTAATAGAGCCTGACTCTTTTAAAATATTTTTTAATCACATTTAAGCATCACTCTTCTCGTTTTGCCTTCTGCCCCACATCTGGACAAACTAATAAGGAAGCCTGTGTTCTCCTTCCTTCAGCATCGGTGGGAAATGCAAACCTTGTGAGCCCATGTCTCAGCTCCTAACCACAGTGAAAAACTTAAGTCTGTTTCCTTTTCCTGCTCTTGAGAGCCATTTTTGAACCTGGTTGGGAAGCCTGCCCAGCTCTCTGCTGAAAACCTCATTATATGAATAACAAATCTTTCTGTTCCCTCTGGATGTGAATGTGATGTCATCAGTACTGACATCCAAACTAACTTATGGGCAGGAATCCTACTCCTCCAGGATGGCCACAGCAGTGGAACTCCCTGAATCCTCAGTTGAGTTGCAGGTATTGATAGCTGTCTCCTTTCATTTGCTGAATAGTAGTCATGGTGTCTGTTTCACAATTTGTTTAACCATTTATCTGTCAAAGGACATTTTGGTCTTTTATAAATTTTAGCTCTTATGAATAGAACATCTGCGAACTTCATGTGAGGGCTTTTGTGTGAACATAGATTTTCATTTCTCAGGGGAAAAATGCCTACGTGTACAATTGCTGGGTCTTGTGGTATTTACCACATGCTTGCTTATTTGTTTTGAGAAACTGCCCAGCTACTTTCCAGAGAAGTGCCCTTTGACATTCTACCAGTAGCATGTGAGTGATCCAGTTTCTCTCTGTCTTCACCAGCATTTGGTGTTATTACTATTTTTATTTCAGCTTTTCTAAAGCTGTTTTTATTTTGCCTTCCTCTACTGGCCAGTGGTATTGATCTTTTTTTTTTTTTTAATGTGCTTCTTTGCAACCTGTATGTCTTCTTCAGTAAAATGTCTCTTCATATCTCTTGCCCATTTTCTAATTGAAGCCATGGTTTTTAAATAATGGGGTTGTGACCTGCTTGTGTACTGACAGTACTTATTAGAATATGGAAATAGCCTGAGCTGTTTAAATTCTCCTTGTCTATTGTGCAATCAATGTTGAAATAAACTCAGTTGAAGAAGGAAGAGTGACTGGTGAGTTTGTGTGTGTATACGATTTTTGTATGAATGAAACAGATATGAATCTTAGTTCCCTATATTCAAGTGTGCAGAGATAGTTGTATTTATTTCCTTCAAGTGACCTGAATGATCATCCTCCTAGGCTCATGGGAGGTTCAGATTCCCACAGGTGTCAGCTTCCAGTCCTCCAAGTTGTGTAAAAGTCTTTTCTTTTTTTTTTTTTTTTTTGCTGGGGATCAGGGTACCAGAGATTGAACCCAGGAGCACTTAGCCACTGAGCCACATCCCCAGCCCTTTTTATTTTTTATTTTGAGACAGACTTTCACTAAGTTGCTTAGGTCCTGGCTAAGTTTCTGAGGCTGGCTTTGGACTTGCAATCCTCCTGCCTCAGCCTCCCAAATTGCTGGGATTACAGGTATGCACCACTGCACCCAGCAGGTCCTTGGTTCTTATTGAGCCCTCTGACTTAGAAGAACTCACCCTAACAAATGTGGGACCATACTGCTTTCCACTAAAGCACTGATCCATTGTCCCAACCCATCTGTCTCATGCTGGGCAGCTCAGCTGCTCATTTCCCCTTCTTGGAGCAGGGGATCCTTGAGTGAAGCTGGAAGGGTGCAACCTCCCTCACTACCACACAGCCTTTCAGGTCTTGCCCCATTTTCACGATCCATCACTACTTTCCACCTCAAAGGCAACGTTCTTTAACTTATCCATCTAATACAGTAGTCACTAGTCTTACATGGCTACTAAGTGCTTGAAAGGTGGCTAATACCATGGAGGAACTAAATTTTTATTGCATTTAAATTAATTTAAAATTTGAAAATCATGCATGGACAGCAACTACTATATAGTGGACAGCACAGCCTGGGGGCTACTGCCACACATTTGTTTATAGTTTTTCCTTCTCTTTTGGCTTTCTGACATCTACAGAAAATCTCTCTTCCCTCAATTTTGTCCCCCAAACATTTCTTATCTCTCCTTGGGAACATCTGCAATCTCTATGATGGTATTTATTTTTTTAAACGACAGAAAGGGCCTCATGTCTGTTCTGTTTGTTCCACCCGGCAGAAGTGCTTAAATGCCAAGAGTTTGGCTACTACCTTGACGTTGAGAAGAAAAAAGTCTAGGGAAAACAAGCCCAAGTTAATATTTCGAGACATTGCCATTGCCACAGTAATGTAATGTGGGTTAGGATAGGAGCCCGGATGTGAGCCTGGGTGACTCCACTACCCTTACATCACAGCCGTCTAGAGCTTTTATCTAGTGCTCTGTGGTTTACCAAACCTCAGCACTGCTGAAGACGTTGGTACATTGCTCTAATTTTACATATGACGAAATCGAGGTTGGCAGCAATTAGCCAAAGCTTGAGCAAGTGATTTACGGATTTGGGTGAGACTCAAATCTGCATCACAAATAGTTTGCTGGGCTGCATCCTCTTCTGAGTAGATGGAGTGTGATTTAGAAGTAAAGCTTGTCTCTTAGCCAGGATGGTTATTTTGGATGCTTTCTCTCTTGACCATCTTCTTAGCCATCATTAGGCATATATCCAAAGGAATTATTTGCATAATGTTGTTGTTCTGGTGTGTTATTGTCTGGGTCTGTTTAGTAATTAGAAATGTTTATTAGTCAGTTAGCTCTTCTTTTACCAGCAGAAGAATGTGGCTTGAAGACACATCAACATTCTAGTTTCTCCAAGCAAACAGGAATGTGCAATGGGTTGGTGGTTAATAATTTTTGTTGGGGCCCTGGTAGAGGGGACTCTATAGACACAGGCTAATTAGTAGTATGAGTTTAGTACTTGAGAAGTTACACTTAATCAGATATACAAATTTCCTACCAGGCTAGTGGTGCATGCCTATAATCCCAGCAACCAGGGAGGCTGAGGCAGGAGGATTGTAAGTTCATGGCCAGCCTGGGCAACTTAGAAAGACACTGTCTCAAAACATAGAATAAAATAGGCTAGGTATGTAGCTCAGTGGCAAAGAACCACTGGATTCAGGCCCAAGTAACAAAAATAAATAAGTGTATAAATAAGCAATTCCCCAAACATTATCTGATTCTTTAGGAAATTACAGAACCAGTTTTTGGTGGAATTTACTACCAATGTGATAGGATCTCCCCTCCCCAGGAGAGATGCATTTTACATACCTCAGTTCCCCTTGGTTTTAAGATATTCTGCTGCTCTTTGAGCCTTTTCATATAGTCCCAAGGCTGATGGCACTCGCATCCGCCAGCAGAAAGTGCAACCAGAGTTGGGAGTTAACTGTGGAGCATAGTGATTTGTTTTTTGGTCCTTGGGTGTAAGTGTCTAAGCTTAGACAATTGCACTGGTGCTGACACAGAAGTATACAATGAAGTAGATACTAATTAGGGCCAGTTTATTACAAGACAAGGGGAAAGAGAGAAAGTGAAATACACTCCAGAGAGAAGGGCAGGCAGATGGGCTAGGGACTGAAATACATCAAAATAATGAAGCTTTGGCCTTTTGTTAGGCTAGGGGGTGGGTACTTGTATTGGCTTAAAACCTTGGCCACACTTCTTTGGGCCTGATGCTTTGTGTAGTTGTTGCCCGTTTGGGGGAAGTCACACACCTGTACTGTTAAAATTGAGGGTATGCATCTGCACACTGGGGTCATTTTACCCTTTCTGGCATAGTGCCACCAGCAGAGGTTCATGTAACTGACCCTTGGAGCAGCTTCTCTGTGCATGCTTGACCTTGGGAACATGATGTGTTCCCATAGATTTCAAGGCTACAGCAGTGGGCTTCTTTTTGTAATGTGGCAGAAGATTGGTATTTCTAGACCAATCACTGGTTGGGGCTCTTTTAGTTGCTCCCCCTACCACCCTTTTCCTTCCCCTGTTCCTGCTCATCTCTAGCTAGCCACCTATGCTAACAGAAACAAGACTCCTGGAAAGGAACGAAGCCTGGGGTGTTATAGAACTGGGGGTGAGGCAGAGGCCCTGGAGCAACACATCCATCCTGAAATACAAAATTAAACTTTGATCATCATATATATTTATCACTGGCAGCCAGAAACCAGAAGTCTGCTTGTACTTATTCTGTTAATCATTACTTATTATTGATATTATTATTGTCAGTCACGATTCACTCCTAATAAAGACTCTGAAGCTATGATCTTGGCAGAGGAACAATTGAAGGGCAAATTCTTTCCCAATGTTTCCTCTTGGAAGCTGGGATTTTAAAATATGAACTTTATTGGCAAATGCTCTGGGATTTACATTTGTCATAAACACCAACCCACAAACAAAAAACCCACCACCAAAACAAACAAACTCCTCGCAATATTCACTTAATTTCAAGGCTGCAAGAAATGATGCAACTCATCTCTGCAGCCTTAGGCCCTTCCTAATTCTTCAGTGTCATGGGAGCCATGGCAAAAGAATGTCTATTGTCAGGGGTGAGCACTGACTGGGGTGATGACAGGCAGTGACCTATAATGGTGTTTCTCAATTAGTGAAACTCCTCCTAGCAACATTGCTTTGGCCTCCCATCAAGGCCAGATGGAAGTTTCCTTACCTTATGTTTAGGCTGTTTCCTTACTCTATGCCACCTCATCTAGACCTGTGATCAGAACCCTTTCTCTTCTTCTCATTCCATTTAACATTAAAACTTCCATCATGGAGCTGGGTGCGATGGTATACATACTTGTAATCCCAGCAACTCAGGAGTGTGAGACAGAAGAATGGCAAGTTCAAGGCCAGCTTCAGCAATTTAATGGGGCCCTAAACAACTTAGGGAGACCCTATCTCAAAATAAAAAATGTTAAAAAGGATTGCAGATGTGGCTCAGTGCTAGAGTGCCCCCGGGATCAATCCCTGGTATGCACCCCCCCAAAATACTTTCATCATGGATTAAACATCCTTGGCTAGCTGATAAACTGCCAGTAAAATGGCAATGGGTTCTAATGGCCAAAGCCCAGGAGGCATGAAGGTTACTGAGCTCTCTTCTTCTCATTCCACTCCACATTAAAACTTCAGGGGCAGGCCAGGGGCAATGTCTGATGTAGGTATAGCTGGGAGATCACAGGCCAATAGCAAGTTAGGGAGCAGCAAAGTACCACCTATAGGGATTTAAATTGGATTCAAAATGCTGGTGTTTGTAACTTGCTACCCTTGATTAAAGTGTTAGCTTTTTAAAGGAAAGCAGGAAGTAGCTCTTTAAAATCTGTTTTGAGTTGTTTAAATCAATAAGAAAAAGAAAATGATGAAGGTCTGTATTAAGAATCTGCATTTGGATTTTGAGGGGAGAGGCCACAGGAGATGAAAATATAGTGGGAGTCTTTGTGGGAGAGGTCTCCATGGAAAATACCGTTAGAGCTAGTGAAGTTTGATTAGCAAAAGAGGCACTTCTCTGTAGGACAATTGTCAAGGGCCTTAAGAAGGTGAAAGGAGGCTCTGGCAGGCCATCCTGGTTTTCAAAGGAGGAGAGCTTTTACAGAGACACAGAATGGGCAGAAAAGAAGTTTGGCCTTGGAATCTACAATTCTGTTGTTGATTCTGGGACTAGAAATGGAAAATTATGTGCTATTGGAAACAAAAAGATAGCCTCACCCTGATAAGACCAGCAGGCAGATAAAGAGTGATTTATGGAGTTTTATTAGGGTCAGAAACCTCAGAGCTAAACTTCTAGACTCTTTAAAAGACTAAGGGTAAGATTTATGGCCAAAGATCACTTATGGGTGATCTCCAGTTGTAGTGAGATAAAATGCTACTTGTAGAATGTAGATCTTATTCTTTCTAAGAATTTAACAGGGGAAAATGGTAGTAAAGGTTTAAAAGACACAGACACTAAAAATGAAATTAGTAGCCAGGTACAATATTGCACATTTGCAATCCCAGCAACTCAGAAGGCTGAGGCAGGAGAATCACAAGTTCGAGACCAGCCTGGGCAACTTAGTAAGAACCTGTTCCAAAATAAAAAGGGCTGGAGATATAGCTCAGTGGTAGCATGCCCCTGATTCAATCCCCAGTACTACAAAAACAAAACAGAAACAAAATAGAAAAAATAACTGATTGGTTAAATTCAGGTTACTTCAGGGTGCTTTTGGTTGTAAAGATTATAAGCAAAAAGACTTCATTGTCATGCCAATTAAAACCTGCCTGTTTGATAAAATAGGTTATGTTTTCTGACTTCTCAGATGACAATTTAGTTTTGTCTTGGTGACATAGACCTTTAGCATGAATGACTCCATTTTGATTTTTAATCTGGGCTGATGTCCACAGTTTCCCTTCACTGGGTGTACCCTGAGACTGCCTAATTGATGCATTCTCACTCACCTTTAAAAACTTACCTTGAGTCATCTCTGTGAGAACTTTCTTTCTTTTTCTTTCCCTCTCACTTCCAAGTTTGACAAAATTAATGACTCTCTGTGTTATCAGAACTCCTATGCACACGTCTCTTTTTTTTTAAAATTTTTTTTTTTATTTTTTAGTTGTAGGTGACAATATCTTTATTTTATTTTTATGTAGTGCTGAGGATCGAACCCAGTGCCTTATGCGCGCTAGGCGAGCACGCTACCACTGCGCCATAATCCCAGCCCCGCACACGTCTCTTAAAGGCATTACTGCATTGTACCACAATGTGTATTCAAGTCTGATGTAGTCTTAAGAAATCTGTTATTAATTTTAAAATACTTCTGAATATATAGTGTGCCATCAAGATCAGGTTCTAACCAAATGTTTCTATACTAATCAAGAATTCACAGTCCAGAGGCCAAACACTTCTGTTCTTCATTACTCCATAAGAATGGTGTTTACCAATTATACAGTTAATGTCAGAATTTTTAATGGTGAAACTAGTGGTATATTGATTAACAGAAAGCTGGAAATAGGATCTCTTTGGTGAATAAGAAGATGTTCAAGATAAGTGGATTAGTCAAAATAGTTTGGAGACTTTCCACTCATGCATGAATAGGGTGTCCAGCTAGAATTATAACCTGTACCTGTAGAATGATGCCTCTTCCTGGTCCCGGATCCAGCCATGAACTCTGGAGGATCCTGGTTGCCCAATGCTGGCTGTCCCAGCATAAACTCCTGCCCCTGGAATCCTGCAATTGTCTTGAGAGAACCTCTCAGGCAAGGTTGTGCAATCTGTTTTTTTGCTGGCTTACTAAGGAAATGTTTAGTTGAGAAGCTTTTGCCTATGCAGCAGAATTTGGCTGGTAGCTTGCTCTGCTGATAACCTGAAATCTATTTGTAGAGAACAATATCTTGTGGCCCTCCTTTCATCAAGTTCTCTGTGGCTACCCTTTGCACATTGAGCCATCTGGCTCAGGCCAAGTTTCTGGCCCCACTCACTAGAGTGGGCAGAAACTTACTGAATCTGTGCATCTGTGAGTTGGTTGAAGGTGAAAGGCATCTGGGTGACCGTTTAAATGTGAAAATATCAGCATTTCAAGGAATGTTAACACCACATAACTGAATTCAGAAAAGGGAACCAATGACTGCCAGGCTTAAGGGGCTCTGATCTCTCCCCAGTGTGGTGTCTGGTTCTGAATTGCAGATTCGGTGCCAGAGGACCTGACTGGCCTCCCTACGATGTATCCTCCAAACCCACCCTTCTGATGTTCATAAATGGGGGCTCTTGAAGCAGGTCCACCACTCAGCATTACCTGGTGAGCTTGCCTCAAATGCAACTTCCTCATGACATTCCAGCCCTCTATCAATGGCACTTGTTCTTATGGGGCCCTGGTGTTTGTATTTAATAAGTTTTCCATGTGGTTTTTTTTCCTATTTAATAACAAACTAATAGTTTCAGAGGAAATAAAGAAACACTCTTACTTTAACTATTCACAGTGACTGTAAGAACGCATCCTGGGTTTGGATCTGGAATGTCCCTCAAGGGTTCCAGGGTTGGTCCCTAGGGCAGCAGTGTTCAGAGTGGAACTTTTGGGAAGTGATTGGTTCATGAGGGCTCTGACCTCATCAGTTCATCAGTGGATTAATCCTCTGATAGATTTATAATTTAATGACATTATTTTGAGGAGTTGGAAACTATAGGAGGTGGGGCCTAGCTGGATGCTCTGAAAGGGTAGAGTCCCCAGGCCCCTCCTTGCACCCGCTGCTCCTCCATCCCTCCACCCCCACCCTGCCATGAAGTGAGGAACTTTGCTCCACCAAGTCCTTCTGCCATGATTCTCTGCCTCTCCTCAGGCCCAAGACAATGGAGCAAGCCAGCCTTAAACTGAAACCTCTGAAATCATAAGCCAAAACAAGTATTTCCTTCTCTAAGTTGATTTCTGTAAGGCATTTTGTCACAGCTGTGAAAAGCTGACTAATACAGAAACAATAAAATGTGAGGGAAATGTACATCTTAAAATAAAGGCAGAAATAGCATCACCTCTTCCTAGATAAGAACTTGTGGTTCAAACCGTGCCCTCTCTGCCTTAACTCAGATGCAAAGAAAATGTGGGGCTTTTTTTCTTGTTCTGGGACAAGCCAGTGGGGAATATTTGAGGACAGGGAAATCTCTCCAGGGTCTCTTATATTACAGCAAGCTGATTTTATCTCCTAGTCACAGACTTAGCTTTATTTTCCCCCTGGAGTTCCTTAGACCTACAAGAGCTCTCTTCATTTTTAGCTATAAATACCAAGGCCTACAATGAAAGTAAACAACTTTGCCAAAGCCCCTTCTAAGAAATTCAGTGGTGAGGCAAAGCCCACATGCAGTTTGACTCTCAATTAATTTACCCTGAAGGCTCGAGACCTCACCTTCCCCTGAGCTCCGGCATATGGCTTTTCAGAGATGAATTCCTGACCCAAATGACTCTTCTCCTTTAAAACCCATAAAGGTACAACACAACGGAGCACAAAGTGCAAATAAATCTATCCACTATCGGTTCTTACTTCTGTTTTGTTCCTCAGGGAAAACACAAGGCAAAAATAAGTGTTTTGTTATTCTCTAGAAAATGTTTCTTTAAAAATTAGGGTAGGTGTGGTGTACTTCCCTTCACAAGCAAAACTTTTTATAGTTTCCACTTTTGTTATTCTCCTGATCAGTCAGTGGCCTGGCGAGGATGTCCTAGTGCAGCAGAGACCCGAAGGAGAGTGTGGGGAGGGATGGGGAGGACGAAGTCAAGGAGAAACAGCAAATATGGCTTCAGTTCTCAAGAATTGGAACTCTTAGCTTTGGAGACCAAAGGCCACTAGATCTCCAAGTGAAATTCCAGAGGGCATTTGCTTACGTCTCTATTAGTCGGTCAGTAGCCATGTCTCACAGTTGGGTCAAATCAGCCAGGCAGAAATGCTGGAGGAGCAAGATGTAACTCAGGGAGCATGGAAGGATGGGGCACAGCACTTCAGGGTCAGCAGACCAGACCCAGGTGGAGTGGTGGGAGAAGTGAGCAGATCAAGGGCAGCAAGGTACTGGGCATCCTTGGTGGCCTGAGTCCCACCCTTCACCACTGCTCAGGGACATCATGCTAGATTATCTCCATGAGCCTGACTCCTTGGCTATCCAAATGGAATCATTAGATCTGCTTCTTAACATTGCTTTCAGAATGAAGTAAAACAGCATGCAATATCTGGCAAATAGTAGACATTGAATAAATAGGTAGTTTTCCTTTGGAGTTGAGAGTGACTGTGAATTTGATGAGAGAAGGGGTTGAGGTCACTGGAAAAAGGAAAGAGAACCCCAAATGTTTAAGATCTGTATTGCTCTTGGGAGTTTAAATTCACACCACAGTATAGAACTTTTAAGACTGGGGTACATCAGACCAGGAACTGCACTCTCCCATTTATAACTTAGAGTGTGTGATAAAAAAAATTAATAAGTAAAAAGACATACATCTCAGTGCCTAATAAAGATGATAAAATTTTGCAGTCCCTCTTCTGTAAGCAAAGCATAAGAACAATGAATTCAAATTCAATATTTGAAAAGTTAAAAAAAATGTCTTAACTAGAAACACATTGAATTCTGAAAGAATGAAAAAAACTCAAGTCATGAGTCATTCTGAGCAGTCAAAATAAAACTCTGATCATGGTCATTCTGAGCAGTCAAAATCATCAGACAAAGACAAGTTTCAATTAAAAAGCTGGTGCTGGCAAACGGCCTTAAAGATTCCAAGATATGGGACTGGGGTTGTGGCACAGTGGTAGCGTGCTCGCCTAGCACACGTGAGGCACTGGGTTCGATCCTCAGCACCACATAAAAATAAAATAAAAATATTCTGTCCACCTACAACCAAAAAATAAATTAAAAAAAAAGATTCCAAGATATAAGTATAATAAGACAGCAAAGATGAAAAGTGATCCCCAAAGGAAATAAAAATGATTACATTATGACTACATTGTTGTGATTTCTGATGACAGATGGCACATTTTAAAAAAAACACACCAACTCTCATTTGACCCGTACGTTCTGTGTTAGGGCACAGTGTACTTTGTATACTTTGTGATTCCTTTTCCAGGAGAGAGGGTTTTATCCTTCATTTTTTTCCATCTCTGTTTCATTGAGATCTCTATCAATCAGGGAAGCAGTGGTCACAGGCAAATTGCAATGATTTGGTCAGAGTTTATTTACAATTGACAGAAATGTGAGCATTGAAAGCAGAAGAGATAGAGCAGTAGCAGAGAGTTAGGATCCACACAGCTTTCACCATCCCCTGGCCCAGGGCTTAGAGAGGAGAAGGAGCCACCAGAAGCCAGCAGGATAGTGTCTCATGGAGGACTCTGCCTTGAGAGAAGAGATAATCTACTGGGGACATGCTCAGCCCCAGCAGCCTTGCAGGAAAGGTGAATAAATATATGATGTCACTTTCTCCTTCCCTCTGCTTTTCCTAGGATGGTGGGAATTTGCCCTGCCAAACCCAGTGAGAAGGTAGAGGGTAGAGGGGCCCATTGCTGTGGCCTATCTAGCCCTCCAGGTAAAGAGTAAAGGAGAGAGTGGATCTGTAAGGGCAAACAGAAAACATCTGACAAGAATAGAGGAGTTGGGGTGGAGGATGAGGCAGGTAGAAAAAGAACAGCTAGAATTCGTTTGGATTGGTACTGGGGCTGTGGCTCAGTGGTAGAGCGCTTGCCTAGCATGCGTGAGGCACTGGGTTCGATCCTCAGCACCACATACAAGTAATAAATGAATAAAATAAAGATCCATCAACCAAAAAATATTAAAAAAAAAAAAGAATTCGTTTGGATTATTAGTCTGCTAGGGTTGCCATAACAAAATACCACAGGTTGGGTGGCTCAAATAATAGAGATTTTATTTCTCACAGTTATGGAAGCTGGAAGTCCCAGATAAAGGTGTCAGCAAGGTGGGTTTCTTCTGAGGCCTCACTCCTTAGCTTGCAGATGGCTGCCTTCTCGTTGTATCCTGCAGTGGAATTCTTCACAAATGTGCCTCCCTGGTGACCAGCCATATGGAATTAGGTCCCACTCTTACTACCTATATTTAACCTTAATTAATGGAGGTCCCATCTCCAAATATAGGGACATTGGAATGTATGGGGGACAATTCAGTCCATAATAACAGTTGGCTGCCTAACATGCCCAAGGTCCAGGGTTAATCTCCAATACCACCAACCCCACCCCCCAAAAAAAACTCCCCAAACCCCAACAACAACAAACACACATACGTTCAAACATACACTCGGGGAAACCATGACAACAACAATAACAGCAGACAACAGAATTTGCACCATTTTGCTCTTTAAATGGTTGCAATGAATATGTAGGTAAGTAGAGTAGCTGAGAAAATTTCTAAACTTCTCATTGTTTCAGACAATGAGATATTGGGTGATCATGTCTACCCATCTGACCCTAAGGACCTTGAGACACAGAAACTCTGACCTGGATCATTGATTTCCAGGTGTCACATCCAGAGAACGACATTCTAACCCAGAGTTTCATTCAATCCTAAGACTGTATTCTTACCAGCATCATGAATCAACAAATTCCTTTTATTCTGACCTAATTGAAGTTGGGCTTCTGCCACTTGTGGCCCCAAGTCCTGCTGAGTCCTAGCTAGAGATAGAAGGCATTTATTTGAGAGAATTTTGCTCATGACATAATATTGGGAAAACATTTAAATGTTATTTTTAATTGAGCTTTGGAACTAGTTTTATAAAATAGCAATTCCCCATCCCTATCCTTAGCAGATGGGTCTACCCCTTGAAGAGTTCCACAGAGCCAGGGAGGGGACACGGCACCCGCTTATAAGGACCACTGCAGTCAGTCATGATGTTTTTCAACATCTCTGTTCACATTTGGAAAAAAGAGAAAGTGCAATGAAAGTGACTTCACAGGGTGGCTCAGGTATCCAAGAAGGGTTAACAATAGATCCTTCTGGCTGCTCATTTAGCCACACTTCTGTTCTTGATGAGATGGGTGGGCTGAAGCCAGGATGCTCTGGAGACAAGAGCGCCTTAGTCAACCCTCTAATAAAATGCCTTGAATGTGTTGCCTCAGAAGCTGTCGACAGCTACTGTGCTAAATTATTCATCCTGACTTTTACTGGGTACCTTCCTCCCATTTCAATTACTTGAGATTTTTATAGGAAATTGGCTGTGGGAATTTGACCCCTCCAACTGCCTGGTAATAATCAGATCTGAATAGCAGGCGCAGCATGGGTGGATTCTGGGATGAGCCAGAGCAGTCTCAGAAGGATTTGAGAGGAGATGCCCTGAGCTGCAGAGAAAGCTAGGAATCTGTTTATACTAAATGATGCTATTTGTGAGAATCTCGTGCTCTTTACATAGCACTAGGAAAAAATTAGAAGTGTCAGTCTTATCAAGATTTGAAGCCAGTTTTTAAAAATAGCAACCAGCCTTGTCAGAAATGCTTTAACCACGGTCTGTTGGGGCTATGAAAATGCTTTTGAGCATTTGTTATGTAATATTGTGTTACACACATAATAGCTAAAAGCTAGGCAGGTGCATCCTCTGTTCCAGGTACTGTGTCCTATTTAAGTTCACAACTTCATGCAATGCTAATAACAATCCAGGGACTGTGTTATCCCCATTTTGCAAATGAGGAACCTAAGATTCTGAGAGAGTAAGTGACCCGAGGAACTGAATACAAATTCTAAGTGGTGGTTTGATTTTAGTCTGAATCTTCATTGCAAGCTAAAATACTTTAAAGTGAGACTATGTTTGAAGTAGGTAATAATAAATATTAAATTTTTTAGTTTGTGTTATAGTTTGGGTCTTGAATGTCCCCTAAAGGTCCATGTGTTGTAGTCTTGTCCCCTAGCCCATGGCACCATTGGGAGATGGTGAAGCCTTTAGGGGGTTGGACCTGGTGGAAGGAATTTAGGTCATTAGGGGTGCACCCTTGAGTATTGAGACCCTGGCTTCTCCTGTTTTCCTCTTTTTGCTCCTTAGTCACCATGAGGTGAGCAGGTTCTTCCACAGTGCACTCCCTGCCATGATGTGCTGCTCACCACAGGCCCAAAGCAGCAAGGCAACTGATTATGGACTGGAAACTCTGCAACTGTGAGCCAAAATAAACCTTTCCTCTTTTTAAGTTGATTATCTCAACTTACTTTGTTACAGCCATGCAATATAGATTAACACAATTTGTTTCCATCCTATAGTCAATGCTAATCATTAACTGAATTTTTTCTTGTATCAGCAGTGCCCATAAATACAAAAGCATTTTTTTTTGATTCCCCTGCCCTAACACATAACATTATATTTCACATTGTGGGCTCAGTTGTACTTGATTCCTATCTATATTCCTATCTATATATATAGTGGTTCTCCCCAGTGTGAGAACTGAGGCTATCTAAACTTTAGGTCCAAACTACATATCCTAAGTTTTCAGACATGTCTGATGGCAGTGGGGTGGCAAGAGTCCTTTGTACTAACTTGGTTGAAGGAAGGGAGGCCAGCATCAGAGGAGCTCAATTAGAGCTCCTAAATTTGGCCTTTGCTCTTTTTTTTTTTTCTTTCTTAATTCCCCAGAACATGTGCCAGAGCCTTGGGGAGATAATGTAGTGAAACTGAAAGAGCCAAGAACCTTCTCACTAGTCTCCATAAGAGCTCAATGGCAGCAGGCAGGGCAGCATGACACAGCTGAGCTTCAGGGAGGACAGAAGCACATGCCACAGAGGCCAGCATGGCTCTGACACAGGGCAAGGGGGGTGAAGCCATGTTGCAAAGGTGTGAACTCGAGTAGTGGTCTCTGAAGCAGAGGGACGGATCTGGCAGGTGCCACTTTGCAGCTATTAGAACCTACGGGAGGGAATGGTGCTCTCTGTTCACAGCCATGCCATCTCCATTTCCATGCACAGGTGATATATCCAGTGACTCCTCAGCTCCTTGGGAGGATTTTTTGGAAATTAGACTTTTAAAAAAATGCATGGAGTGAGTGGGTTAAAGCTGGATAAATACCATCCTATTGCCATTAGTGAGATTCTGATGGCCTAGGGAATTATAAGTCAAAGAAAATATTTTTTTTCTTTGCTTCACTTTTGAAGATTTGGGAGAGAATTATGCAAAGATACAAATAAAGCTCTTTCTAACATGAACCTCCGTTGGAATCTTCAGAGTCTTGTCTCTCCAGGGATCTCATTAGATGCAACCTTTTTTTCCCCCATGCCTGCAGCATTCAGAATTCTCACTATTTTTTGGCACAGACATAAAATAAATTATTTTTTATCTCGGTTATGAGTAAGCAGATCTTTAAAAATGTGACCAGTTTATTTTAAAGAAATGTGGTTAGTAAGGATCTCAATGCTTATGGAAACATGACAGGTACCTAGTAGCCCACAGAGCAGCTATTAATCTGAAAACACACATTACCCAAATCCATCAGTATCACTCTCTGCATCTCATGGGATCAAACTACCCTGAAAATAACCAATCAATTGAATACTATATAGTATCAGTCAAATACCACACTATGTAGTGGCTGTGTAAACTAATATACTCTCCGTGGTCCTCAATAAAAGTACCCATGATGATCATTTCTCTGGATATTTAAGTTGTTTCCTAAGTTCTTTCTGCTCTGTGGCTTTTCATCATTCATTTAGAGAGATCTGAGCTCCAGTGGGTTATTGTTAATAAGCCATAATCTCCTTAGTACTTAATGGAAACTTCACTCTTTCCAGTGATTATGTACTTCACAGGGGTTTATTTTTCCCAGCGTATTTGCCATGAGCCAGGCATGGTAAATGGAGATACAGAAGTGATCAAAACAAGAATTCAGTCTTCCTTATTACACATGGTAGAGCACCTGAGGCAATTCGGAGTCTACACATTCTTCATTTTAGTGCTTCAGGGACCTTTTGAAAGAAACATTTTAATCAAGATCTCAGTGCTAATATTTTAAAATTGAACTGCAAATGCACGATACTGGGGCAAAAGCTTCATGGATAGTTCAGCCTTTGCTTAGACTGTTCAATTTCCTGTTTAATGGGAAGGGTAAAGAAACTGTCCCTGTCAACATGGAATACTTCAAAGTTTATATAATAATGGAAACTAAAAGCAGATGGCTCTAAAACAATAGATAAGTTCGTCTTGAAATTGGTTTGAGTAGTTTCCCTCTCAGGAGGTGAGCAGAGGATAAAACCATCACTGACACTGTACTTTCACTCCCATTACCCATAATACGTGGCTTGGCAAATACAGTTCTTGTGAGCTGGATCAATACAAATCTACTCCTGATAAGAAAGTCTACCTTTTCCCCCTATGACTGGAGAGTCAGACAAATGCTTTCCTTTTACATTTGGAAACATGTATTTATTCAAAAGAATCTAAGTTGAATGCCATGATGAATATGAGTCATAATGAGCATGTGCTTTGGTAGAGCAGCTCCCATCCTGAGTGTGTGTATGTGTGTGTGTGTGTATGTAGGAGCAGGGGGTTGTGTTAACGAACTACCTCAACACTTAGTGACTTAAGCAACAAATGCTATCTCACAGCTTCTGTGGGTCAGAACTCTGTGGGTCAGTGTTTTGCCTCAGGGTCTCTCATGAGACCACAGGTAAGGTGTAAGCCAGAGTCATAAACCTGCTCAACTGGGAGCAGGTTGGCTGTTGGCAGGTCTTGAATCCTTGCTGGATCTTGGACAGAGCTATCAGTTTCTTGTCACATGGGCCTCTCTGTAGGGTGGATCATAACATGGTAGGTGGCTTTCCTTGGAAAGAGGTCTCTGAGAAAAAGAGAGACAGGGCGTGCAAGATGGAAGCCACAGTCTTTTTGTAATCTAACCTCAGAAGTGGTATCCCATCACTTTTGCTACATTTTATTTATTAGAAATGAGTGCCGTCCACAATCAAGAAGAGTAGGGGGCTGGGATTGTGGCTCAGTGGTAGAGCGCTTGCCTTGCATGCGTGAGGCACTGGGTTCGATCCTCAGCACCACATAAAAATAAATAAATAAAATAAAGATATTAAAAAAAAAAAAAAGAAGAGTAGAGCACAGATGGCATGAAGACCAGGAGACAAGCACCAGCTGAAGCCATCTTGAGTCTGTCTACCTTGGGTAGTACTGACAAGCCAGAGAAATCACCTAGAACATTCTGTTTTTCTGACTATAGTTATTGGCTCATAGATGGTCACATATTCTAAACCAGGCACATGAGGTTGAATCCTGGAACCTTGGATGGAACTCTTGGGAAAGAGAACTTCTCTTTCTATTGGAGTTTCTAGGAGTGTCAGCCTGGGGCCTCACTAGCCATCTCTGTCATCATCTGGGGAAACTACCTAGAATATAAGCCCAGCATAGAGGAAAACAGGATGAAATGATGAAGGTGAATGTTCCTGGTGCCACTGTGTAAACACCTTAATCCTGGAATGTTTAGAGCCAATTCTATCCCTATATTTTTCTATTCCATGACCCAATTAAAAAGCTTCTCTTTTTTGCTCAAGCTACCTTCAGTTGAATTTCCATTGCTTGTTACTGAAAGACTGCTGATATATAGATATGGGATAATAAAGATATTGAAATTATTTTTTTAAAAATTCATGTCTGGTAAAAAAGAAATAGCAAAAACTTTGGAGTGATGATAGACCAAATCATTTATGTTTGTAGTAAACTATTTGCTTAAATTTATGAGGCCTGGACCAATGAGAGAACTTTGTAATGAATAAGGAAAGAAAATTATTTAGAATCCTTTGATGGGAACTGGTTTTATACTATCCCCATAAACACAAATATACATGAAGATTCTGATTTTAAAGATCGAAGGTCTTCTAACTGGAAAACAGGCCACTTAATATGTTGATCTCTGACATTAAGATCTGAGTGGAAAAACTAGGAATCAAAAAAATACAACCTTAAGATCTGAGTGGAAAAACTAGGAATCAAAAAAATACAACTTTACTCTTCCTATTAGTGGGAAATTTCAGGTTTTGCATGCGTACATAATGATGGGCTTTCCTGCTTCCATCCTTTCCTCTGGAAGCATTTTGAGTCTTCTATAAGATTTCTGTTAATGAAGATATGTTCCTTTATTTGTTTCTCATTTATTCAATAATTGTTGATGTATTCCCCAAAGTGGCCGAGCACAAAGTGAGTATTCAATCATTTTTACATTGTTCATTGTTAGAAGACATTCTGCAATCTCCAAAAATAGGTTCTCAAGTCTGAGCCTTCCTATGATGTGCCCCCCAGGAGTTAAGGGTTGTTAAATGAGGCCCAGGGCTGTTTCACACAGTGGTTGCAGTTGTTTCAAGCCAGAAGGAGCACATGAGAGTACCAGTGGGGGAGGGAGGCTCAAATCCAGCCCACATTATCATTTCCTCACTGTGTGCTTGACCCAGGGAACACATTCACCAAAGACACTGACCATTGGCCATGCCATGCTCCCTGTGGGGCTTTATCCATCCATAACAGATCTTCCTGCCTCATGAGGACATTTACCTAAAAGGCCTAGCTGTTTGGTGGAGACTATTTGCCCTGTGTGTACATGTCCCTGAGCCCCTAGAGCCTTATTGCAGGTTTCTAGTACCCACACCTACAGCTTTAGGTTAGAATCAGTATAATTATCATTTCAGCAAGATCCTATTAAATCCTACTACCAACCAAGCAAATACAGCAGATTCTTATTAGACCCTGACACATGTTCAAAACAAATTACATGGGCAATGTGCAAGGTGAATGCATCTGTGTCTTCCACTTGGCATTTGTTTTGCCTTTATGGTTTACTGTGGGGTGATCATTTGGAAAACAGAGCTGGTATATTAGACTTCTCTTTTTGCAGTTAATTTTTAGCAAAGCCACTTGCCAGTGAAAGGAAATCATCCTGAATCAAAAAATAAGACCTGAGACATCATCTGTAATGACGCAGATCCAAGAAAGATGCTAAGAGGCTGTTACCAGGCTGTTACATTATTATCTTCCTTCCTGGGTTTCCCTTTTCAGTTGAATGGCAAATGATTTCTCCACAGCTCATGCTGAAACACTGGGTGTCACCATGACTTCCATCTCTCTCTCCCTACAAACGTGTAGAATTACTGATGAGTGGGTTGGTGGGTGGCTGTCAACTCTGACTCCTCCGTGTTTCTCACATCATCTTTACCTCTTCACCGTCTAGACTGGCTGCCTTAGTCCAGCGGTCACCATCTTGGTCTTGGTGGGGTGTCTCCCTGTCTCCATTCCCTTCTGCAGGCAGCTTCTCCAAAGAAGGCAAAAGCACAAGTCTGTCCATATCATTTCCCACCAGGCGCAGTGTCCACAATTAGGCCTCTGCCCAATCTTCCTGTCTCTGCAGTCACTGGGCTACTTTCCTAGAGTTTGGCCATGGGAAATATCTTATAGTTTCCTGGATCAACCAGGTTATGTAGTAGCTCTGGGATTTTAATTCTTAATTTTTTAAACTTGTTTACTATTATTTTCTTTTTTTTTTTTCCTTCTTCTTCTTGTCTTTTATGGATCTATGCTTAAACTTGTGCCACTCCTTTGGCCTGACTAGCTTTTCTCCACTTGTTCTGATGAACATCCAGCTACTCAGCCCTGAGTTTCCTTATGTGTCTTACAGAACTGGTCATTTCCTGTTGTAGCCCACATAGAATTCTTTGGTACACTTGTATTCCCTACACAAAAAATTCCTTTGAGGTTGGGACATCTTTAACCTGCAGTGTCCAGCAGGGCCACTGGGGCTGGTAGCTGCTTATTAAATGCCTCCAGTATGCCTGATGCGAGCCTATACTTCATGGCTTATAAAGAATTTCAAAAACACTGTCACTTGAAGTTTATTTTATTCTGAGACTTGTATCCTGGTTCTTGGGCAAGTCCCTTGATCTATCTGCCTGTGCCCATATCTCTTGGGGTATTCTTACTCTTGGATTAAGCCTCCTGCCCTTCTCCCTATCCTGTAACTACTTCTCCAATGTAGAGAGAGAAGAAAACCTTTATATGGATTCTAGCAATGCAGTCTGGCAAAACCAAAACCTTTATGTCCCATTAGCCATCAATTTGAAAGGCAAATTGAAATTTTAATTTTTACTTTCCCACGTCTTCAGATTTTGGTGCTGTGTAGATTATAAATCAGTGTGGAAGTACTTAAAGTGAAAGTATTTTAAATGAATCAGATTAGATCACACATACATGATTTAATACATCCAAAGAGATGTATTAAATACATTCTGGACTCCTGTCATTTGTTAAAAGTTTCATGCAGGTCAAGCCAGTCATGAATGCTTAGAACCATTGTGCCTAGGATGTCACATTCACCTTTGGTGAATCTCCTTCCTGGTGAAGTCAGGAAATAATTCAATTCAAACATCAATTAAGTGCTTATTGTGCATTTCCATAGTAATTAACATAGTGCTTCATACAAAGTTGCTATATGAATTATGGTAGGTTTGGCTCTCTCTGGAAGAGTCTGTGAACCTCTCATTCCTCTCATAGATTAGAACTAAAATACTAGTATAAATAATACAACCATTACTAACAGAGAGGTCTAGAAACCAGGAGCACAGAAAGGTAAGGTTGCATGCTGGCTTGGGAACTGACATCCTTAGTAAGACTCCTGAAGTGCAAGAAGTAAAATCAAGAATCAATCAATGGGATGAATTCAAACTAAAAAGCTTTCAGTAAAGGAAACAATAACATGAAGAGAGAGCCTATAGGATGGGAGACAATCTTTGCCACATGCTCTCTTGATAGAGCACTAATCTCCAGGATATACAGAGAACTCAAAAAACTTAACACCAAAAATAATAATAATAATAACCAAGTCTATAAATGGGCTAAGGAACTGAACATGCACTTCACAGAAGAAGAAATATAATCAATCAACAAATATATGAAAAATATTTAACATCGCTAACAATTAGAGAAATGCAAATCAAAACTACACTGAGATTTCATCTCACTCCAGTCAGAATGACAATTATCAAGAATATAAGCAACAATACATGTTAGTGAGGATGTGGGGAAAAGGTATACTCACACATTGCTAGTGGGACTGCAAATTGGTGCAACCACTCTGGAAAGCAGTATGGAGATTCCTCAGAAAATTTGGAATGGAACCACCATTTGTCCCAGTTATCCCATTCCTCGGTCTATACCCAAAGGACTTAAACTGAGAATACTACAGTGACACAGCCACATCAATATTTACAGTGGCTCAATTCACAATAGCTAAACTATGGAATCAACCTAGATGCCCTTTAACAGATGAATGGATAAAGAAATTGTGGTATATATACACAATGGAATATTACTTAGCCTTAAATAAGAATGAAATTATGGTGCACTTGCCAGTAAATGGATGGAGCTAGAGAATATCATGATAAGCAAAATAAGCCAATCTCAAAGAATCAAAGGCCAAATGTTTTCTCTGATATGCAGATGATAATTCACAATAAGGAGGGGGGAGGCTAGGGAAGAATAGAGGTACTTTGGATTAGACAGAGAGGAGTGAAGGGAGGGAAGGGGGTAAGGGGGTAGGATTAATAGTAGAATGAATCAGACATTATTACCTTATGTGCATATATGATTACAGGACTGGTGTAATTTTGCATCATGTACAACCAGAAGAATGAGAAGTTGTACTCCATTTATGTATGATGTGTCAAAGTACATTCTACTGTCCATGTATAACTAATTAGAACACATTTTATTTATTTATTTTTTAATATTTATTTTTTAGTTGTAGGTGGACAGAATATCTTTATTTTATTTTTTTTATATGGTGCTAAGGATCGAACCCAGTGCCTCACGCATGCTAGGCGAGCACGCTACCACTGTGCCATAACCCCAGCCCCTAGAACACATTTTAAAAAACAATTTGCCAGAAAAAAATAAAAAGATAAGTTTACTCCCAGCTGAGAGATCGTTCCATCCTTGCATTAGAAAAGTTAAACTTCCCTTTAAGACCAAGTAGGAAATAATGTAGGGTGGCAGTTATTAAGCTCTTGCAACATTAGACACTTTACAAGAATTATTCCACTTAATCCTTAAGAGTTCTATGAGATCGAGATTTATATTCACATCTTATAAATGTGAAGAGGAAGAGAAAGCATAAGGAAGCAGTCAGAGGAATGGCATCCACAGCTGAATCCATTTGGTTTCAGATTTCATCCAATTTACCCATTGTCTACACAGCACCCAGGAACTTCTCACAGCTGCATCCAGAATCACCTCTGCAGACAAGTGGTTTGACAAATCTGCCCAACTCTGCTGCCGTCCATGACTCCCAGGACCTGTTTTGTGTGAGAGAATTGATGGAGAGGTCTGTATTAGCATTCCCTCCAAAGTCAGAAGTTCCTGAACTGCTTACCAAGATGGCTTTGAATTTTGAGGAGAAATGGGCTAGACCTTTGGAACTGTGTACATGTATGTGTATGGGAGGAGTGGGGATCAGGACCAAGATACCATGGAGACTCTCCAAGAGCATCTTCTCATTTTGAGAGCTGACCCAACCACCTCAATAGTGAGCCAAAAGTACTATTTCTGGTATGGATCCATTGACTATCCTGAGGTTGAAGTGCAACCTCTGTCTCCTTGCCCTTGAACTCAGGACCTCATAGACTTTGAAAAGACTGGGCAGTCAGTGCAAGATGGATTGCATAGTTTACAAATCTCTCTACACTGAATTTGTCTATTGGAAAATTCTGTCACCTATAGAGGCAAAAAGTAATTTTAGAAGGTTGTAGTCATTCCAGGCAAAACAGAACAACTCTCTCCCTAGGGGTATTTTAATTTTGCTTCTGATGAAAATAAGATGTCACCATTGTGGTGACAACATATGGCATGTTTATCTCATTTGGCCATTTTCATTTGGAGACAGCTCAGGGCTTGTCCCTAGCCAAAAGTAACAGGCAGATTCTTCTGCAAAAACAAAGCCCACTCTTTTATTTGGTGCTGAGAAATCTTTTCTGAAAGTGTTCTGTAAAACTATGCTCAGCATCCTGCTCTTCTCTAAGAAAACAAATCCAAGTTGGTTTTGAAGGTGATAAGCTACCACAGCGTCAAAGTTCCTGTTACTAAATAAGGCTATTGTTCTAGGGGGTGTTTCACTTAGTATGTACTTGTAGAGGCTCCAAATACAACAATTATTTTTTCACTGATATTTCCACCAAAAATACATGCTATTATAGACTTTTACTTTCCTTCACACAAAGCTATTATTTGTGTAACTTTTATTGGGGACTTAGGGTGTGCAAGCCTCTATTCTGGGTGCTGAGGCAAATGTAAAATTGGAAAGATGCTTTTTCCTTTCTCTAGAAGAGGTTTGTATTTTTCAATCTGAACAATTGGCATTAGTTGAAGCATCCTCTATGAGTCAAGAAGAGAAATAATTTTAGAGGACAGGAATTTGAACTGCACTTGAAATGATTTGCAAGACTTTCTTAAATAGGTACAATATAATAAGAGTCAAATATGATTAATTTGAACATGCAATTTGGGGAATACCACATCCACTGTAGCCATTCTGCTATGGTTTCAATGTCCCCATCAAAGCTCATATTGAAATTTAAACCCCATTGTGAGGAATTAAGATTTGAGACCGGGTAGGACTTTTCAAAAGTAGGTCATGAAAGCTCTGCCCTCAAAAATGGATTTGTTCATTCATGGATTAATGGATTAATGTGGATTAATGGGATATTTTGAGAGTGAATCCGTTATGAAAGTTAGTTTGGTTCTGTCCCTTGTATGTGTTCTTGCAATGTGATACCCTGAACTCTCTCAGAACTCTGTAGATTCCCAACCAACAAGGAAGACTCACCAGATGTGGCCATTCAAACTTGGATCGCTCAGCCTCCAGAACCGTGTGCTGAATAAGCCTTTGTTCTTTATAAATTACCCTGTGTGTGGTATTCAGTTATAGTAATAGACAACAGACTAAGATACATTGATTGTCAATGAATGCGATAGCCTGTAAGTTTCAGCTCCACTGAAAACTCAAATAGGGCCAGAGCAGATTACCCTGTACATTGACAGAAACAAGGAGACCCTCTTTCTTCTCCATCATTCTGCTGTACAGAAAGGAGTTAAACAGGGATCCTAAGAAGCCTGGCATGTTCTTGTACCAACTAGCAAATTTCCAAAGAAGTTAAAGAGTTCATGGTAGTCTTGCAGATATCCTAGTCAATGGTCCCTGGAGCTCCTTTTTCTTGAGGAGTCCTTTATTCAAGAACCCTGGCTCCCCTTCTTCCTTGTGGCCTATGTTCCTCTTAGCATAGCTTCCCTAAGATGTGCAAAGGACAGGCCAGTGGATCCAGCCAAAACATGTCCTTGGCAAAGATGCCAAGATGAAGCCCAGGAAAAATAAAGAAAGTCTAGCAGATAACTGGTTTCCTCTGAAGGAATCAGGAGGCTTTTGATGGCCTGCAGTAAGCTGTTGGCACCAGCGGGGGATGGAAACCAGGCCTGAGTTCCAGCTTATCTGTGCACTGTGGTGGGTTGGACACAGTCATGCACACTCTCTCTCTAGCCCACATGCAAGTTAAGTGGTGACTGAGTGCAGGATGCTGCAGGGCTCCCTCCCTGTGGTGTAGCCTTTTCTAGGAGCCCAGCCAAGCCATTGAGAAAGGGGCTGAGTCCCACATGGGAAGCTGTGGGCTGGGACCACCAGAAAGGCCTGCTTCAGGCCTGGGAAGGATGAAGGGATTTGTCCTAGTTTCTTTAAAAACAAAACACAAATTCTTTGTATTTAGTTAAGCCTCAGGCAGATAAGAAATATTTCCTCCAAACACAGGGCAATGTCTTTGTCTTTCTGATGCTAGAATCCGTAGTTTGCTAGATTAAAAAAGGGCAGATTCCTAGGCAGATTCTTCGGACTTGGTAAACCTGAACCTAAGGGTGGAATATGGGAATTGGCATAGCTTAACAAATGCCCCAAGTGAGTCCTTGTCCTTGATCATTGAAATCCTGCCCCAAGTTGCAAACAGAACGGGGAAGAACTGAGAAGTTTGTGCTTCATATCTTAAGCAGGGGTAGATTTATAGAAGACTTAAATGAAATTCAAGACATTCAGTCACTTCCGAAAACATACTTAGATCCTAAAGAGAAGGTGTTATGATAATCTATGTCATAAATAACTCAGTAACTGCAGTAGCATCTCACCTAAGCTGTTGTCTGATCTTGGGCGTGTCAATCAACATCTCTGAGCCTCAGTCTCTACATTTTAAAATGATAGAGTTGGATTGTTAGATAAAGTTGAAAGCAAGAGTCTGTCTGGATTTGCCAGGTTGAACATAGGACCCCACAAAGAACGGACTCCAGGAACCAGGCGTCCATGGGACCAGTGGCCAGTGTCTGTTTTTATGCTGCTGTGTCTCAGTGATTGAGAACCTGAGTTCTGATCTTGTTTGAATACAAATTTTGAAACTCTGTAGCTATAGGGCTTTGAGCAAGTTATCTGACACCTCTTTTCCTCAGTTTCCCCATCTAAAATGGGCATAATAATAGCACACACTGCACTGTAGACACTATAAGCACTTAGAACGATGCCTACCTGGAGGAAGCATTTCACAATGTTATGTTATTAGGCACTAAGCATTTTCCTGATGATCTTTGGAAGACCTTCCACAAAGAAGACCTTAATTACCAAGAACTCCCCTGGGACTTGAACTTAAATTTAACTACATGTTTTGGTATAGCAAGCCATGTTCTTTTAGAGTCAACAAACATTTACTGAGGCCCTACCTGGTGCAAGGCACCAAGTGGGAAGGTATTCACTCTGCTTTCATGGAGCTACTCTTTTTGTTGGGAGATGCTGATTTGTCTTCAAGCATGCATAGTACTGTGAAGAAGAGAGGTATCTATTAGTACTTGGGATCCTTTCTATTTTGTTCTTATGACTAAAACCTCATTTCGATTCTGAAAACAGCCATGTGCAAACCAGGTAGTATTTAGAAGGGTTTTCAATACTTGGTGGCTTTGGGGGTTCTCTGAAGCCAGGGAGGGTGGCAGATAAATGGATTTAAGGGTATCCTCCCCTGCTAGAAACACACAGACATAGTTCCTTCTATCAGATGCCTCTCTTCTAATGTATCTTATTTCATGAACTTCCTAAGCAGCCTGAATCAAGGTTCTGGTGGATTAGAGGGTGAGGTGGAAAAGATATGCAGGGTCTGGCTTTGTTTTGGGAAAGGGAGGAAGCAGCTAAGGTTTTTTTCTCAGGTATTTGCTTCCCTTTGGTTTTTTGTTTGTTTGTTTGTTTGTTTGTTTTTTCCTGAGTATATAAGAGCTGATCAACAATTTAGACTCTGGTCCTGGAGAGTGAAGCCATTTCTGAGAACCTACTTTTTTCACTCATAGTTACATACATAAAATCTACAAACGTCATGATGAGGGACTAAAACCCCAGATTAAAATGAAATGAAAAAAGATGCACTACAAATCTGAAAGATATACATTTTAATCCATCTCATAAATACCTTCCATTTAGGAGTACTAAAAACAATTGAGTCTCTTATTTATAAAATAAGCATTTTTAGAATGATTAATGTTTATCAATATACTTATTTCAGTGCATTGGGAATTTACTTTAAAAATGTAACATGTTTGTTACAAGCAGAACCATAACTTACTGAACTTTAAATTTTGCAATTTTTAAGTTGCCAGAAAATAATTTTATAGTAATTAATTCCTGAAATTTGTGTCCAGAACATATTTTTCTTCCTTCCTGGTAGACACAAACACAGTTTGGGTTTTCTAGAGTCTCAAAAAATACTTACGTTGGTTTGGGCTATTGGTGGAAAGTATAGCCAATGTATGCTTATTATAAGCATAAGTTTTAAGTACTATTATCGGTATAGTAATAGTAATCTAATATCATCCTTATCCATTTTATATCCATTATCTCAAAAATTGAGACACCAGAATATAAAATATATCTTTAAAATAGATTCTTTAAGCCTCTGCAGGCCAGGGAACAATTCTTTAATCTAGACAGGACAGAGGCCTTAATTTAGACAAGACGAGGTTTGAGTTCTGAGACCTTCAGCACTGAGCATGAAGAGTCCCTGCTCCAGCCTAGCTGTGCCCCTGGCCCCAAGGCTCTCCCATCTCCAGTCCACTTGCCACTTCCCGGTCCAGCCTCCAGGATGTTCCCCTGTCTCTCGAGCCCAAAAAGGACAATAAGTTGCTCTTTGGTTTTCCCATCTTAGCTTTAGTAGATCTCATTTTGAAAATGCCAGCTCCTCTTTGTTATAAAAAGGGAAAATAAATACAATTAAAATACCAGATAGGCCCCCAAGTTTCTATAGCATCTGCTCAGCTCCCTGTAAAAATCAGTGCTTTCTATCTCCTTCCTCTGCAGGCTTTGAGGAGCGGCACCACAGTTCCCAGAACTTTCTTTTTTTGGGTGCGGTTGTGTACCAGGAATTGAACTCAGGGGCACTCGACCACTGAGTCACATCCCCAGCCCTATTTTGTATTTTATTTAGAGACAGGGTCTCACTCAGTTGCTTAGCATTTCACTTTTGCTGAAGCTGGCTTTGAACTTGAGATCCTCCTATTTCAGCCACTGGGATTAAGGCATGTGCCACCAGGCTGGCTTCCCAGCACTTTTCCTGACAACCTATTTCCTTGGGTGTTTATTTTACTGCAGTGACCTTGTCATGCTGCTCCTGGTAGGTCAATCAACTGCCACATCTATTTCAGGAATGGAAAATTACTGCCATCAATGGATGGGGGTGGGGTATGTATGCTGTTGCTTAGCCCTAGAACTCCTACCAGGCAAGGCAGGCACTCATGTCTCCAGCTATTGAAAGTTTTGCTGGCCAGAAGTTCTGGAATGTGTCCCCCTGGGAACAGCTCTTGGTCAAAGAGAGCCACCTTGCCCAAGGTCACACACCATTCCCTGGGGCAGCCTGCATCCAATGGTGCTTGGATGTGCAATGAGACAGGGGTAGAAAGGTCCGGACCTTTGCTGCTATAGAGCCAAGTTCAGCTCCAAGACTCCTCATGGGATCCACTGAGGTCTACTGAGACTGCCTACCACATGTAAGTTGAGATTCTTCCCTGAGCTCCTTGCAGATGTGTTTCCAAGCCCACTCTCCAGGGAGCCTGCTGAGCGCAATCTCAAGCTTTTGGTATTTATCTTCCAGGAACTAACTGATCTAGGGCAGACAGGGCTGACTTCATGGGCTTACCCACTGTGCATGGAAAGCCTTGCACATGTCCTCTTGAAAATTTTCATCATTTATGAACACTCATCCCAACTTTTCATATTATATTGGCCCTACAATTTTGTCTCCATTCCCACTGTCAGTGCAGAAGGGGAAACCTGCCAGGTACCTCATGTGCAGGATCTCAGGTGTCTCCAATCCTACAGAAATGAATGCTCTGATCTAGTGGCTGTTTGCCAGGGATGTGGGCTGAGGTGAGGGTGGTAGAAGCTTTCCATCCCTGATTGACTGGGGGAAATGCTAACTTCAGAGCAAGGTGTAGCTGGGCATTTCAGTCCTCTTGGACTTCTCACTTATTTCTGGCCTAAGAGATGCCAGGCTGTATCCCTGCTAAGCCTCTGAAGCTTTCTAAACAGCTCAGCCAGGGGAATGCTCTCCTCCCCCATCCTCCCTCGCCCCACCCCCACCCTACCACCAGGCACATTCAGGTGTGAGCCTGAAATGGGATGAGAAGTTTTAAGCCTACTCATTTCACATTTTCACTTTCACAACATAATACTACTTGCCTGTTAAATAATTAGGCACATGACATTTTGATGACGTCTCCTTAGTGTAACCATTTTGACTAAGGAATGGAGCATTAGTCATAACCTTGCATCCCTGGAATGAACCCCACTTGATCATGGTACACTATTTTTTTGATAAGTTTTTGTATGCGATTTGCCAGTATTTTATTGATAATTTTTGTACCTATGTTCATCATGGATATTGGTCTGAAGTTTTCTTTCTTTGATGTGTCTCTGTCTGGTTTTGGAATCAGGGTGATACTTGCCTCATAGAATGAGTTTGGAAGGATTTCCTCCTTTTCTATTTCATGAAATAGTTTGAGGAGAATTGGTATTAATTCTTCTTTGAAAGTCTTGTAGAACTCAGCTGAGAATTCATCTGGACCTGGGCTTTTCTTGGTTGGAAGGCTCTTGATGGCATTTTCTAGTTCCCTGCTTGAAATCGATCTGTTTAAGTTGTGTATGTCCTCTTGGTTCAGTTTCGGTAAGTCATAGAAATTTGTTGGTGTCTTCAGGGTTTTCTATTTTACTGGAGTATAAATTTTCAAAATAGTTTCTAATTATCCTCTGTATTTCAGTAGTGACTGTCGTGACATTTCCTTTTTCATCTCGAATTTTAGTAATTTGGGTTTTCTCACTCCTCAGTTTGTCAGTTTCATTTATTTTTTCAAAGAACCAGCTTTTTGTTTTGTCAATTTTTTGAATGTTTCTTTTGTTTCAATTTCATTGATTTCAGCCCTGATTTTGATTATTTCCTGTCTTCTACTTCTTTTGATGTTAATTTGTTCTTCCTTTTCTAAGGCTTTGAGACAAAGAGTCAGTTCATTTATTTGTTGACTTTTACTTCTTCTAATGAATGAGTTTAGTGCTATGAACTTTCCTCTTAGCACTGCCTTCATGGCATCCCAAAGATTTTGATATGTTTTATCAGAGTTTTCATTTGCCTCCAAGAATTTTTTTTATCTCTTCCTTGATGTCTTCTGTTATCCATGCATCATTCAATAGCATATTATTTAGTTTCCAGGTGATGGAGTAGTTTCTGTTTTTTAATCTGCAATTGATTTGTAATTTTATTCCATTGTGGTCAGATAGGATGCAGGGTAGAATCTCTGTTTTTTTGTATTAGCTAAGACTGGCTTTGTGACATAACATATGATCTATTTTGGAAAAGGATCCATGTGCAGCTGAGAAAAAAGTGTATTTGCTCATTGATGGATGTAACACTCTATATATGTCTGCTAAGTCTAAATTATTGATAGCTTCATTGAGATCTATGGTTTCTTTATTAAGTTTTTGTTTGGAAGATCTATCCAATGGTGAAAGAGCTGTGTTAAAGTCTCCAAGTATTATTGTGTTGTGGTCTATCTGATGCTTGTATTTGAGAAGGATTTGTTTGATATACGTAGAAGCCCCATTATTTGGGGCATAGATATTTATGATTGTTATGTCTTGTTGATGTATGATTCCCTTAAGAAGTATGAAATGACCTTCTTTATCTCTTTTCACCATCTTTGGTTTGAAGTCCACTTTATTTGATATGAAGATGGAAACTCCTGCTTGTTTGCGGGGTCCATGTAAGTGATATATTTTTTCCCACCCTTTCACTTTCAGTCTGTGGATGTCTTTTCCTCTTGAAGACAGCATATTGTTGGGTCTTTTTTTTTTTTTTTTATCCAGTCTGTCAGTCTATGTCTTTTAATTGGTGCATTTAGGCCATTTACATTCAGGGTTATTATTGAAATATGATTTGTAATCCAGGTCATTTTGGTTTGTTTTGGGTTTTTACCTTGAGTTGTTTTCTCTTTTGAATGGTCTTTACTCTAGTGTAGTTCCTCTCTTTGTAAATTTTCATTGTTGGTTATCATTTCCTCCTCATGGAATATTTTGCCACAAATGCTATGTAGTGCAGGCTTTCTTGCTATAAATTCTTTTAACTTTTGTTTATCATGGAAGGTTTTTATTTTGTCATCAAATTTGAAGCTCAATTTTGCTGATAGGATTCTTGGTTGGCATCCATTGTCTTTCAGGGCTTGGAATATGTTATTCCATGATCTCCTGGCTTTAGGGTCTGGGTTGAAAAATCTACTGAGATCTGAATTGGTCTCCCCTTGTATATAATCTGGTTCCTCTCTCTTGTGGCCTTTAAAATTCTATCCTAATTCTGTATGTTGGGCATTTTCATTATAATGTGATTTGGTGTAGATCTGTTGAAATTTTGTACATTTGGTGTCCTGTAAGCCTCTTGTATTTGATTTTCCATTTCATTTTTCATATTTGGGAAATTTTATGATATTATTTCATTGAAGAGATTGTGCATTCCTTTGGTTTGAAATTCTGCACCTTCTATCCCAATAAATCTTAGATTTGGTCTTTTGATGCTGTCCCATATTTATTGTATGTTCTGATCATGATTTTTTACCATCTTCACTGTATGGTCAAATTTATTTTCAAGATTGTATATCTTGTCTTCATTATCCAAGGTTCTGTCTTCCAGGTGATCTAGTCTACTGGTGATGCTTTCTATTGAGTTTTTTATTTGGTTTATTGTTTCCTTCATTTCAAGAATTTCTGATTGTTTTTTTTTTTTTTCATGATCTCTAGCTCTTTCTTAAAGTAATCTTTTGCTACTTGTAATTGCTCTCTTATCTCTTTGTTAGAATGATCAGTGATTGCCTTTATTTGCTCTCCTATTTCTTTGTTGGATTGATCAATTTTTGTCTGTACTTGTTCACTTATGTCATTCTTTAGTTCGCTGATCATTTTAATTATGTACATTCGGAATTCTTTCTCTGACATTTCATCAACTGTGCTGTCAATGGATTCTGTTCCAGTCATAGCCAGGTTTCT